>MU869315.1:6978-42576 GCA_036418205.1 Ostertagia ostertagi | reverse complement strand
CAAACGGTAGTATCCCTCTAGCTAAAGCAGTCTTGTTATAGTGGGCCAAAGTTGTAACTCTTTGCCCGACTTTGAAGGCATTTGGCGTACACACATGCGAAATTGCACAATGGACCCAAGAATTTTCAAAAAAAAATTATAAAATTAGGGGGAAGGTAAAATAAATTGGTGCACCTGCAATAGGAAATAATAAGCAACATATTACGCGATATTGATCAGCAAAAAGACTTTCTGAGATGTTGATTTCCAATGGTAATTGGCCCCAACCTCCTGAACTTATACAAACGACACCAACCAAGTTATCCGATATTATCGAAATTACGCATAAGAATCCAATAACAAAATAAGCCATTTATTGTATCATCAGCAATCTGCTGTTTTCATTTGAGTGAGAACACAATTTTCATGTGTTGAAATTCGTAGTCGTGAGCAACACGTTTGGAAAAACAATGTCACTACAACAAGCGAATCTTGCAGAGGCTGGAAGTGGGAAGTGTATATTTCCAGAGCAGGTAGTCGCACTAGTTTCAAAAAAAATGAGGGGCTATTTCACTATAAGTAAGAATCCGAAACGAGAGAAAATGGAATAGTCTGAGATGCAGCAGCTTGAAGCCTGAAACGACCTACGATCTGCAAAGGCTTACGTGTATGTTTAGACGATAGGCTGTCGTCGTAGGCTATTTAAGGCTTATGTCATAGATTGGATTAGAATTTGAGGTCTCTGAAAGTGCCGCGAACGCTGTTGCGCGGGAAACTTATTCATAATTTCAGTCATATGCAGTCTTAAATGTAGTTGGCCGCCCACTCTTGAGCGAAAATCGACAGCCAACAAAGTAGGTACCGCTTGTAGCGTTGTTTTGACAGACTTTTCTACACTTTGCTATATGACGTAAAATTCGACACCCTCACCGTACCCTCTAAACCCTTCAATCGTAAGCGCTCTCTTTGCGGACATGTCAGTTGCTTGCAACAACTGAAACACTTGTTAATGAAATTGGGCTGGCATACCGCATCAACCAATGATCTCTAACAGTGATGTGCGGAAGAAAACTAGGCTGCTAACTGCAGCAATTCATTACTTTTGTAACTTTAAATGCATTAACCCCGGAAGAAGGATACGCGAGGGATCATATAGTATAGAGAATTAGAGGCATTTATCACCACTCTGACGTTTATACTTTGCGAATATGCGATAAGCGGCACCCTATATTACTTATGCTCTTAGCAGGGTCCCCTTGCAGTCCAAAGTTCTAGGCGCCGGATAACTTAGGGCCTTTCTTTCAGCACAAGTTTCGGACCAGTAATATTTCAATTCAAAATTCGGCGAATGAACATCATGTTCATCGAATGACTTACTAGCATCTTTCCACTGTATGACGGAAAAGTCAAAACTACTTGTTAACTACTAGCCCAACGGGACCATTTTTCCGGAGCCTTTTTCTGTCACATGAAATCAAAAACGCACCCTTTTTTTGAGCCTTACAGAATTGAGCTCGTGGAAGCGTTTGTGCATCATCGACCCATTGCAATTAAAGGGTCCTAGCATTTCAGTAGAAGACGGTGCAGTCGTTTCTCGCTTGGGTATACTAGGGCTTCCTTTTTGATAGCGATTGTAGACCTTCCTCAGAACTTCACTGTCTTCTAAGAAAACTGTGAAAAACCGATGAACATCCCAAAGGTAGTATCCCTCTAGCTAAAGCAGTCTTGGTATAGTGGGCCAAAGTTGTAACTCTTTGCCCGACTTTGAAGGCATTTGGTACACACATGCGAAATTGCACAATGGACCCAAGAATTTTCAAAAAAAAATTATAAAAATTAGGGGGAAGGTAAATAAATTGTGCACCTGCAATAGGAAATAATAAGCAACATATTACGCGATATTGATCAGCAAAAAGACTTTCTGAGATGTTGATTTTCCATGGTAATTGGCCCCAAAACCTCCTGAACTCATACAAACGACACCAACCCAAGTTATCCGATATTTATCGAAATTACGCTAAGAATCCAATAACAAAATAAGCCATTTATTGTATCATTCAGCACATCTGCTGTTTTCATTTGAGTTGAGAACACAATTTTCATGTGTTGAAATTCGTAGTCGTGAGCAACACGTTTGGAAAAACAATGGCTACACTACAACAGCGAACTTCTTGCAGAGGCTGGAAGTTGGGAAGTGTATTTTCCAAGAGCAGGTAGTCAGCACTAGTTTCAAAAAAATGAGGGGCTATTTCACTAATAAGTAATCCGAAACGAGAGAAAAATGGGATAGTCTGAGATGCAGCAGTTGAAGCCTGAACGACCTACGATCTGAAAAGGCTTACGTGTATGTTTAGACGATAGGCTTCGTCGTAGCTATTAAGCTTATGTCATAGATTGATAGAATTGAGGTCTCTGAAAGTGCCGCCGAACGCGTTGCGGGAAACTTATTCATATTTCAGTCATATGCAGTCTTAAATTTAGTGGCCGCCCACTCTTGAGCGAAAATCGACAGCCAAACAAAGTAGTACCGTTTAGCGTTTTTTTTGACAGACTTTTCTACATTTTGCTATTGACGTAAAATTCGACACCCTCACGTACCCTCTAAACCCCTTCAATCGTAAGCGCTCTCTTTGGGACATGTCAGTTGCTGCCAACAACTGAAACACTTGTTAATGAAATGGCTGGATACCGCATCAACCAATTGAATTCTTAACAGTGAGGTGCTGAAAGAAAACTATGGCTGCTAACTGCATCAATTCTTTACTTTTGAATTTTAAATGCAAACCCCGTAAGAAGGATACCGCGAGGGAAATGTACAAGCCATCTAGATCACTCCAGCTCCGTCGCAAAAACTGCGCGGTTAGGGAGCTAATGTCTACGGGGCCTGCCCTCTTCTTCTCCCTAGCGTTAGTCCCGCGCAGTCGCAGGGTCCGCTGTCTTTGTCAGTCGGTCGCCACTTTAGTCTGTCCAGGGCGTCCTCTACAGGACCCGCCCATCGACCCTTTTTGCGACGCTTTCCATCCACCGCGAGAAGCGGTGAGATCAACGTACATTGATGTGAAGATCAGCGTGTTCTCTCGCGTATTTTGCCTTCTTTGACAGCCCTTTCTCGCCATCGTACCGCGTCCGACCTTATTGAAGGTTTAGGCCTTACTTTCCGTGTTCTCAAAGAGTTCTCTAATTTTCCTCTCCACTTTCAGCTAAGCTATCACTGAAGCGCCCCTAACACCAATCTAATTCCGGGTTTTGCCTTTAATCCTACTTTCACTTATTTCTGTTCAGCCCTTTCCACTATTCGATCTCCTATTTTCGACAACGCCTCCATGGTAAGCAGTATGCCCCACTGAAACGTTATTTGTATTGCCATGTGAGGGTGCAAGCGTAGGAGATTACTGGAAATTCTGTGTCACTCTTCTACTCCTAATTAGGATTCTATAGTGCAGTCACCAAAGTTCAATGATAACAATTACTGTTTTTACTGCTGTTTCTGCTGCAAGAAGCCATGCGATTTTCCACTACGGTGGGCGCTATTGTGAAGCTTTGGCTATAAAAGGAATTCACGGACTTTTGCACTGAGGCACCGTGTCTGCCGATCACGTACTTTATCAAGATGGCGCCTTGTTTTCTTCAATTCTTAGCACTGCTTTCACTCTCACTTCTCAATGCTCGAACTCTCACTATTATTAGATTTAGAGGGTCTATTCCAGTTAGGGGGGGGGGCATCATGATGCAGTTTCTCATTCAGCGAGCTAATGTAAACTCGAAAATTCCAGCTTCTCACGCATGTCAAGTGACTGCCCTCACCCCCCACCCCTCCAGGTTGGGTACACTCCCCCCTGGCTCAGAGTTACCGTAGCTTTTTGGAAGTCACCGCACCATGATGCCCCCTAACTGGAATAGACCCGATTTAGATTTAGATTCATTGCATGCGCATCAGCCCATGAAATGGGTTAAACAAACCATAAAACATTAGGTAACACAACACAACACAACTGAGTCACAAAAAATAAAAAAAGTAGAAAAAAGCATAACCCTAAGCGTAGCGCTTGTTGATATTTTTCTTGAGCTGGGCTATACTGCTAGGCATAGAGTACTTTTTGCTGAATTTAGTAAACTCCAAGAAAGCCTGTACAGTGAAGAATTTTGTTTGAATAGATGACCTGGCTCTGGGGAAAGAAAGTTTAAACCTTTCCCCTTTAGTAGTGAACGGCAGAAGGGTGAAGAGAGCTTGAGTGTCGATGGACACCTTCCCTTTGATAATTTTGAACGCTGTCAAAAGATTGAATTTCCTTCAAAAAAGAATCGAATCGAATTAGAACAGTCCCTTCTCGATCAGGGAACATCGAAGCACCAATGCCGATGTTAAGGACCCGAGTACGAAACCATTGCGCTACTAACTAAACAATATCCACCTTAGGAATTCATTACGACGAGACTGGTAGCAAAAGGACTACCTACGGTGAAACAATAGGGAGATATACAGCTGCACTTATTATATTAGGTCATCTCATTCAAACATGTCCAGACATCTGGAGAAATGGTGGGAAAAGTAAAAGAGCTGGAGCATTCTGCTTGCTTTTGTTGCAAAGCTAGCAAACCTAGCTACGGTATACCTCACCTAAGTTTGTAGTACCGCAGAAGGGAACACTTAAAAATATAATAAAACTCATTGTGACCAAAATCGAGGCAGCATTTCCAAATAATTGGTGATACAGTAAAATTCGCAGCTCAAATTCTCTGTGTGCTGGCTCAGCTTACGCGTGATACAGTGTTCTCAAAGTGCTACGTTGAAGATATGGTGTGAGAGCTCAAAGAAGAAAGAACGGATGCGACTTGTGGTTGAGGACGCGCTCACATTGCCCACCTTGTCCAAGAAGAGCGGGTTAATGAAGTGAGATTTCAAATGACGCATCACAGATGCTGCACCTTTGCGATGTTTGCCCATGAGAATTGCAGTCTAGCTGCAGCTCTTACGCGAATTGTACCCAAAAATTGGAGATGGTCCATAGAACATGTTTTTGAATATCTCATTTACTCCCAGATGCAGGAGTTCAGAATTGAATTGGTGTCTGTAGCATTGATCTTCTCTGCCAATAGCGTCATTTAAAAGTATCAAACTGAACTCTGCTCATAAACGAAATTTGAGTGGAATTGTACCCTGAGGCCTAAGTCTGAAGCGTCTACTTTGGATTAATGCGAATGAGGAACTATCCGAATTGGATCACGAAAAGTCACGTGGGTTCACTACGTGAGATGAATATTACGGCGACGGAATTCTGAGATGTGCCTCTGAGCCGATCTGTCGGAAAAAACCTCCATCGCAGTGCTCAAGTGTATGGCTTGTTCTTAGCGATAAATTAACAAAGAAATAGCAGATAGAAAACTACAATAACGATAGCATACACCTATGTCGATGCCAGAACCCCAACAGTAGCTCATATTGACTCACGGGTATTTCGACCAAACGAACATTGTGACCTCTACTTTCCGCCGTATTTTCCAAACTGCAGCGTGCGACCTCAGCTGTTTTGGCGAACTGAACGCCCTACTTGTTGGGAAGCGCTATGATAATTCCAGCTGGTCATCTATACGACATCGGAAGAATTCTTGTCTATGCTTGTTGAAATGAAAAGCTGCCGGTGTCCACTGTTTCTAGACGCTGGGATCAGGTTGTCAACAACGACAGATCTGTTTGACTTAACACCAAAGTATTAGCTTTTTATCTTTCTTGCTCGTTCATGTTTATTGGAATAAAAACCTGGACGTGTATTGAATGAGATGACCTAATATTTATTTCAATTATATTCACTCAGCCAACATAAACCGCATCAGCATCGATTGAAACCCAATCTATGGCAGCAGCGTACAACGCAAGCCCGAGATAAGGACACTACGTAGTAGGTTTCGTTCGGTGGCGTAGGACAGATTGTTTGCAGAGGTTACCTAATACCGTTCACACGGGTTCGGAATGGGCGACATTGGCGCTAGTGCCTTACCAATGACTCAGAACAGAGGCTATGGGTGGTCGCTTGTGGCTACAAGACAGGGGCCAGTCGCGCGGCAACAATGCAGAGTCAGCAGCGCGTACGATAGTAATTTCACGTCAAAGCTTATATAACGTGCGTCTATACATCGCATATCACGCGCCCGCGACTCGTTCGCTGACATATGCCTTCTTACGCGCCCCGTTGCCTCCTGTCGGATACCTAGTCGCCTGTAGCCTATATGCAGCGGCTGTGTTTCTGGCACTCTCGCACGGTGCGATCTTTCGCGCACTCACGCTTCTCTGTGCGCTATGTCTCTCCGTCACACCATAAATTGACATTGCAAAAAGTTTAGTCGTAATTTTTGAGTTTCTTTGTTGTTTGTTTACTTCAATCCACAGCGCGCCCTCACTCTTCGTTATTGAGCGTTTCAACTCACCAACTTTCTGAGGAGTGCCTTGAAACTTCAGATTGGGTCCACGCCTCCTTATCAAATAAATGTTGAGTGACTAGTTTTTTTTTTGCGGGCGGTGTGTCATTGACCTACTCTTCTTTAAGGTAACTAACCTATACCGAGGCTGTCGTTCATATGGACCGTAAAGGAATTTCTATACGGCGATGGTGAATTGTGGGAAAGTACTGACCTGGTCGCAAAGGCAGGACGAGCCCTTCGAGGTGCGGAGACGGTGCGCCTCTGCCAGCGAAGAGTTGCCCTTAACGGCCCTAGCAGGGCTTTTGCACCGCTCGCCGCCCACGGCACGCCCACACCTCACCGTTGCTGTCCGGTTTAGCAGAAGAGTATTAGCACTGAGAGAGCAGCAACGACGAGTCACCTCCTGTCACCTGTCGTCCCGTTGATCATCGAATTGCTTCGAGCGGGCGCCAGCAACCGTCTCCATTCGTCCCTGTCGCGTGCAAGGTTGTCCAGCACCCTCCCCCCTCGCTCGAGGGACACGGTGTTCTTCATTCCTTTCGTCAGAGCTTTTCGTGAAGAAGTCTGACCATCGGCCGGGCGGTCGTCCAGGTGTTGTTGACGTCCCGAGGGATCCAGTCGGTAACCGCTCTGGTCCAACGGTCATCCAAAATCGCATGACGTGTCCGGCCCACCTTATCTCGATTCCTGCGAAACGGCAGCGTCCCTGATCTTCGATCGTTGGCGTAGCTTCGGCACTCCGGATTCCCCTCTGCACTGGCGTGTACAGGGTTACTCCCTAGCATCGTCCTCTCGACAGCGCGTTGAGATAACGCTGACGCATGCTCGTCCTGCGCCTTGCGCAGAGTCCAAGTCTTCTGAGCGTAGGTTAGGGCAGAAGGACAGCGGAATCGAAGAGGTGGCGCGGAAGCCGGATGTTCTTTCGTCTTCTTCACTACCCCCTCGATGTTCTTATACGCTCCCCAAGCCGCTCGTTTCCTCCTGCTCAGCTCCTGGAGCTAGATCGTTCATTCATATTGATTTCCCGACCTAGGTAACGTAGCTGGAGCATTCGGTGAGTTTCGTTCCGTTGAGCATGAATGGGGCATCAGAACAACTTCGGTTCTCATAAACATCCGTCTTCGTTTGGGTCACTGTAGACCGACCTTACACAGGCGCAGTCGAAATCAGCCAGCAAGTCGCTCCGCTGTGCTCGATGTTCGGCGTTATATAGAAACGATGTCGTCAGCAAAACGAAGATGGTGTAGTTGCCGGCCGTCGACCTTCACTCCATGTCTTCCCATTCCAGTGACGCATGACGTTTTCGAGAGCGGCGCTGAGAGTTTGGGCGAGGATGGGTCGCCCTGCGAACCCCTCTCTTGGGACGTCGATGATGACCTCCTTGTAGAATGGTGAGATTCTGGTCGTAAGTTACTGAGAGCTCACGAAGCAATCTTGATGTATTGAGTAGGACGCCTGGTTGCCAAGGTTCGATGACCGCTTCTGTCTCCACAGAGTCGAAGGCCTGCTTCAAGTCGATGAACGTGAGACAAAGCGGCATCTTGTACTCTCGTGAACTTTCAATGAGTCTTGTAACCGTGTGGTATATGGTCGATCGTGCTGAACCCTCTTCGAAAACCTGCCTGCTGCCATGGCTGTCCTTCATCTAGTATTCTGCGATCCTTTAAGGATGACTCGAGTGAATAGCTTAATAGTTACAGACAGCAGGCAGATTGGGCGATAGTGCCATGTCGTCCAGGTCTCCCTTCTTGTACAGCAACACGTCCTGCTGGTTTCCACGAGGTGGTACCTTGCATTCCGACAGTAGCGCGTGAAGAGTCGAGCCAGAGTTTTGATGATGACTGGCGGCGCATTCTTCAGATGTTCCGGTTTGACCTGTCGAGACCAGGTGCTGTACGATTCTTCACCGACTGATGATGCGTGTCGGACTTCGGAAGAGAGTACTGGAGGGCGACGTAATCCATCCTGTTGCAATTGATAAGTGGGCAGATGGATATGGCTATTGAGATCCGAGTAGAAAGTCGCTGGATGACTTTCTCCATTGCCCTTCGGATGCAGTGACTGTTCCATCCGGACGTCGGAGGCAGGTCATCTTGGTCTTGTAGCTGGCAAAGCTTCGGCGGGCATTGCGGATGCTCCTCCCAGCCTCTGCTGCTTCAGCTAATACTGCTGCTCTTCGCTCCTTGAGATCTTCCTTTATCGCGCTCTCTGCATAGCTTCGCAAAGCTCGGACGGGGAGTTTGGTGATTGCTGCAGCTCGTGCGGCTCCACGTTGGCGAATAAGCTCGAGAGTTTCGTAGACAGACGTCCTTTGGTGACTTGTAAACTCTCTGCCTTCCCTGCCACTCTCGTGAGGTGTTCAACGAGCGATGATATTCCTCGTCGATGTCCTCGATAACGGAATCCTCCCATAAGCTGACAAGAGAAGCGAAGTGATCCCAGTTGTGACTGTCCTGGGCTTCGCTTCCTGAACTTCGAGGCTCTCTCAACACGCATCGAAAAGCGAATTTTGCGCGGAGGAGACGATGGTCCGATCCCGTGTAGAGCTTCGGAAACAACAGCGACGTCGGTCAAGCAAAACCTTCGATTTAAAAGGATGTGGTCTATCTCGTTAGTGGAACTGTCCATCAGGGACTCCCAAGTCCAACGAAGTGAGAGGGTTCTGGAACTGCGAGTTACCATGGATGGTGTTGGTCGACATGTATAACTCCAACAGTCTCTCACCCTGCTCATTCCATTCCATTCCGTGAGTACGATGTGAAGTTCTTCAGCCGTTCTTCTTGGGCCAATCTTAGCGTTGAAGTTCCGACGATGACCTTAAAGAAGGTATGAGCTTCCCTGTAGAACTTCTCCATTTCCATATAGAAGCTTCGTGTTCTTCGTCGTCGTAGCTGGATGTTGGTGCGTAGCGACGAAGATTGTCAAAGCAGGAGTTGAACCACATCTTCTCAATCTAAAACGTCCGATTCGGTTGTAAGGCTTTCGTACGAATCGATGTTATGGCCAAGTGTGGGTTGACGAGGACACCCACACCGCCAACGCCTCTGCTGTCGCATGTTCAAGGAACAATTCTTCTCCAGTATCGAAAACGGTGGTAGCGGGCGTGCCTTCTTGTCTCGGGTCAGTCCGATGACGTCGTACTTGATCTTCCGTGCCTGCATCATCAGATCTTCGATGTGAGCTTCGGATGCAAGCGGTCGTGCGTTGAAAGTACAGATCGCCATCTTAGTCCTTCTTCGTTTAGGCAGCCTATCCGGGCCCTGAGATTCTAGCAGCCTCTCCCGAGCGGTCCTACCCAACGCTGCCGTATTGGGGGGCCCTCAGGTTCAGGGAATGAGGCCCATCCATATTGCCGTTTTCGGCATATTGAAGGCACACGAGTAGCTTGCCAGGCTCTGTCGTGGCGGCTAGGATAGACCTCCAGGTAGTTAGCCACGCTATCCTGGAGCGGAACAAGGGCTTATTTCTTGGAGCGGCCCCGAATCGCCCCATGTACTTCCCAGTCACTTGAATGCAAGCTTTTGGCTGTGCCGACATGCAGGATACCAACCGCACACACACAGAGCGCACCACACACGCAAGCATGCATGTGGGCGCTGAGTGGAGACAGCGGTATGAATGAACACAGCGCTGCAGAAACAGGGAGTCATCTCCCTGAATCCACCTGCGTCTCAGGCAAGTACATGGTGGCTTTGGTTCGCGATTTACCCCCTACGCCACCTGGGGTCGCGCCACGTAGCCTCGCCCAACCGGCCGTCGAGATCTTTCAGTGAGAGAGCACCCTCAGTGAAAGAGATCCGTGGTCGACGAGTCGCATCAATGCAAAAATCAATGGGCAAGGAAGGTGTCCGAATTTAGGTTCTGGGCATCATAGTTCTTCTTCATTTTCGCACCCCTTATCACACCCAACACCTCGGATTTTAGCAGGTCGCCTTCGCTCGTATACTTCCCCTCTGAAGGAGGACGAGCCACTCAGCCAGCACTGATAGTAGGCGGCCATGTATGCCATGGCCATGCAAGTTTTTTTTTTCAAATTCAGTTAAGGGGGATGCAATCATGTCATTCTCACGGTGTGGGAAATTCGACATCATTCCGCTTTCCGCGATCTTCAAAGTATTAGGGTGGTGGTCAGAGTCCGCGATCCGTCGCAAGTTTCGCGCGAATCGCGAAAATCGCAAGTGCGTTATTTGAACATTTGAAACACTAAATATGAAACAAGTGGAATCATGAACAGTTGTCACTCAGCCATCACCATCGAGCAAAAATAGCTGCAGCTTGGAGAGCACCTTGCAGTACTGAACGGGCACTTGTGGCTTCCATGATCCGTCGCGCGGAATTTGCGATGGATCGCGGACTCTGACACCAGCCTTACAAGGGAAGGATCCCAGGTCGAAGTGGCCATTTGTAACGAGACATACACCACTAGATGTGTTTTTGGACGCTGATCTTGAATCTGCTCTCCAAATCTGTGGAACGATTCTCCTGACGTAGATATGAAGCGAGATAGTGCAGTGGCAGCGGCCCGGGCCAACGGGAAAGACGTCGTGGGATAGAATTTTCGGCGAGTTTTGACTTTTACTTTTCCTGAAGACATTGTTGAGAAAACCCTCATCTATGCTAAGTCATCAGCACTCGCCTTTATTACTAGTGCGAGGAGATAGCGAGGAGTTCCAATCAAGTGTACGTGCCTGCCATGTGCAAATGACCAACGGTGACTGCCAACATTTGCAAAGTTAGGTACAAATTTCAGACTTAGACCAAAAGTTGTGGAAAGGGGCATTTTGACGCGCTGAATACGAATATCACCTCTGTTTGGCACGAATGCGCCTGACGCGGGCGTTACAAGTACAAGGGGCGATCTTTTGCGAATGGCGCGCACAGTGTTAGATGCTCCTCGCTAGCTATTCCCACTTGTAATATAGGCAATCGCTAATAATTTATATGTATAAAAGCATCTTTAGCAATGTCTCAAGGAAAGCAAATGTGAGATATCGCCAAGAATTCGATCCCACGGCCTCTTTTCCGTCAGCCTGGGCCGCTGCCGCTGCACTATCTCGCTTCATAACTACGTTCAGGGAATCGTTCCGCAGATTTGGAGAGCAGATTCGAGATCAGCGTCCAAAAAACGTCTAATAGTGTATGTCTCGTTACAAATGGCCACTTCGTCCTGGGATCCTTCCCTTTTAGACATCTTCAGAATTTCTCTTATTTTCATCACCCAATCATGTTCTTCATTTACCATCGCCCAATCATTTTCTATCTAACGTGTCCTCTTTCAACGACAATCGCCTCCAAATCTAACTCAAGAAGACTTTGGTTGATTCAATATGGGAACTTGCAATGAATTCAAGCAATGAATTGTAGCATTCACAATCTGGCCAATAGGATCGCGAGCAAGAACTTCAATTATAAATGGAGTAGTGATATGGATAAAGATTTAAGAGTTGCTGTGGTGTGCCTGCGAAAAAAGTATATGAAGAAATAGGATGTGATCATGTCCTGTGCAGTAGATGGGTGACACGATTCAAGCACGGCAGAAGGGTCAAAAGGCGGCTTTCGATGAGAAAGTGTCCGGCACATAATTGAGAAGCCAAGAGAAGTTTTTGCGTAAAAGGTGCAGACAAACAACGTGTGCGCCTCCCGCGAGAGGTTTGTAATTATTGCATTGCTACTGACAAAAAGTCAACGACGTACATAGTGATTAATATTTCGAAATTTCTCATGAAACAGTGTAAGACGGAACTTTCAGAAGCCAATATGTGACCAACTTCCGCCAGTGCAACTAAGCACTGAATTCGAACAAAAAAGAAATTGCAGGTCTCAGACGATTAATACCTTCGATAAGTTCTCGCCGTGGAATTCCAATAAGCACCTGCCAACCAGCAAATTCATATGGCGCAGACAGCTGCAGTTTAGGCTTTGCCAGAAACAGGGAATGGGCAGTATTTTCCCTGCTTGTAATGTTTGAACGACTGTGGGTTGAATAGTTAAAGCAGCACCCCCTGCAGAAGTGGTGTCGAAAAATCTATTTAGTGAGTGGGATAGACTAGCTTACGAGTATCACAGATGAGCCGTTGTTGCTACTCAAATGTGCGCGACAATGGAGCTAGGGTCTTACAAAGTCGGCTTCTGGCAACTAATCTCAGCCCTTGGCTGAGTTACGTCGCGCACACCCCATTACACGCAGCGGCGCAGCGTCTCATTCAAAGTTAGGCCGATGTCATAGTTTGCGAATCGAGCGATTCGCTAGCGAATCGCTGGATTCGCAAACTATGACATCGGCCTTACGCGTGGGTTACATAAGCCGTGGAGCAAGGTTAATCCCAGAGTCAACCGTCGCGTTAGCAATTCTTCAAAAATTTCATGATACCCCCTCTTTGTTAGGAAGCCTCAATGAGACCTTCCTTCACCCATTCAGCCTTGGAAGGCCCTCACGATACGACACCCCTCTCTCCGACCACCACCCTCATTTTCAACTGATACCACGCAGCGGCAAGTCCATCAATTTTGCTTAGCCTACCCTATATGCCCGAACTCGTCAAAGAATCCGTTGGTTACATCCTACTTTCACGCCCCCCCCCCCACCCCTTCACACTTTTCCTGGAGGTAGCCAACCTCCGTCAACCTCGAAATGCGACTACCTCCTTTCCCAAAATCACAAGTGCGACCCCCTCGCTCGAATAGTGCGAGCGGACGGTTAACCCTTTTAGTGCACGTCTGGCAACGGCCCTTCCTTATTTCAAGCGCAATCCTTGTTTAGGTCTTCACCGACGGTTTTCTTCGCTTCTTTGATGTTTAGTCATTTCGGCATCCACCTCTCCGCTATGTCCCTACACCGCTATGTGCCTTCAAAATCCGATCTAGGAGTGGCTTTGAGTGTTCAACCAATCGGACCCATATCGCGGATTTATACGGAGAAAAAATTGAGCTGAAGCATTCATACTAATCATCCCATGTGCTTCATTATGTTTATGTTTGTGGGCCCTTGAATGTGTTCAGTTATCTGCCTCTGTTGGACTCTATGAAACGTCAAAACAACCACAGCTTCCGCTGGAAACCCAGAAAGTTGTTGTAAGTTCCTGATTGGTCTTCTGACTAACCTTCACGACCAGACCTCCCACTCTTCGCCTGCAGTCTGAAACGATGGTATTCCCATCGGGTGCCGTTCATTGACAACTCATGCAGATATGAAGAACGAAATGGAATCAATTGATCACTAGATTTAGGTGGCCTTAACGTTTAAGCAGTTAGCTTACCGTGACCAGCGCTCCACTTTGAAGGCAATTTCTATGATAATTGATAGCCTGTTGGGAATGAAAGTAGAGATTGTCAATGATACAGAAATGAAGAAATAACAAAAGAAACGCTCTGAAACCCAAACGTGCGTACCCATCTTCCCCACAACGTTGAGTGTCTCATCGATGGGCCAGTGTGAGCGCCCTGCCCTTCCTCTCCAGCTTTATAGCACCTAGAGCCCGGGGTCCGATGGCGAGGATAGCTAGTTGGTGAGCGTGTAAAGCTGCGAGTTTTGCCAAGGAGCTCGCGGAGAGGATTCGTATGCACAAAAAAAATCTATTTAAAATTGATGGATGGAAGAAATTTTGAAGCAGTTACTAAAATCAAGGTTGGTTGTACTACGATGAATGATTGCTTCGAAGACTTCGATTTCTATTTATTGTCAGGCTTCAGACAAAATTACCTTCGTTAGTCCTCAAATTTATCAAATGTGCCAAGTAGCAACTACAGTAAGGAACATATTACAATATATTATTGCATCTTTCATAGTAATTGATTTGTTGTTTACAAGAACTGTAAATTTAAGGCTCGAATAAAATATAGTTGTCGAAAGCTTTTCAAATATAACATAAACAAAACGAATTCAAAGCAAACGTCCAGAACAATGTCATACGAGGCTCAGAGATAGCAGCATTTCACCGTTCATAGGTTGCCATATTAGAAAACACGTTGGGTCAAGATTATTAGGACCATGGCACTATGCCTCAAAAACACATAGCTGCCTGATGGAACGAAAAAAAAATTCTGGAAAATGTTTATCGTTCATATCACAAATCAAAAAAAGTTAAAACTGAGTTCTGCTATCAAATGCGTTTGCACAAGCATTCATATGAAGAGGAATAGCGTAGGCAGTGGCACGCTTCTAAAGCGTGTAAAAAGGGTTCCCGTCTTCCTGCTTCGCCTACTTCATGGAATCTGTTCTTAGAAGTTTTCCCATGAGTTTAGTTCCACAGTTCCCCTACAAGAAATCTATTGTGTAGGCGCTTCCTAATTAATAATTCCTCAAAAGGCTACGGACTTAAGGAATCCTTTATGCAGGATTTTTGCTTCACGACAGAGAATCAAGTAGATCCCTAAATCAAGGCTCGCGTCTTCAACTCGCATTCTATTCTCCCACTGTACTACGGAGCAAAGACATGGAGCACCACAGTCTCTGAAGAGGAGAAACTCGCAGTTACGCAGCGAGCCATGGAGAGAGTTATGTGCGGTGTATTGCTCCGAGACCGCATACCCAGTGACACCAACATCTTACGCTCTCTTACGATGGTTAAAGCCATCTCCGAATAGGAGTGGAGATGGAGCGGTCATGGCTAGACTCAACAATGATCGCTAGACCAAGAGAGTGGTACCCAATTGGAAAAGAAGGCGCAGAGGAAGGTCCCTCACCCTGGTCCCCTTCTGTAAAGCTATACGACCACGTTTTACACTCACGAGCCCGAAGCGGAGCGGTTTGGAAGATGGGAGACCTGCGCTTCAGGTGTGATCGGGACCAATAGCCATCAAAAGGAGAAGAAGAAGAAGACTGAATGTCGGGACCAATAGCTATCAAAAGGAGAAGAAGAAGAAGAAAGAAGAAGAAGAAGAAGAAGAAGAAGAAGACTGAATGCACTGCTGCAAAACGTCCAAAGCAGAGTACTCAAGGGGTTCAGGGTGTCCACTTGGACTTTCACATCATTTTTTTCGGGTAGGATAATCCTAAGAAGGACAACACTTTTCAGCATTAGATATTCATCCTCGTCACAGCTGTTAACTCTAATCTCTGTTTTTCCCATATGTGGTGGTTCCGTACTCATCGAGTCGTTCAACTGTTGTACATAAATGTTTCTTGGCTACGTTGAAGTTCTGTAAGATGTAGTGGCTAGGATCATTAGGGGTTCACTTTAAGGACTGGCGTACCGCGATAGTGTTGCTTCACAAAATTTGAGAATTCCATGATGAATGATTAAAATAGGAAGAAAAATATCGCATCTTATAACACTGTGCACAGGAAATTTTTTTAAATAAGGAGACTCAGAAAAAATGGACATGACCGCGTGCACACATGATTTTGGCCCATTCTGCCATATTTGCGACAAAACGAAAATTAATCGAGCCTGAATACCTCAACCTGAATGCATCAAAATGACGGCGGAATGAAAATTTCTTGTGTAAGCCTTACAGTAAACCGAGCGTAAGGTTGGAAAGGTAAGCCACCTGCAGAGCCATTTTTGTTTCTAATCCAATTTGAAATTGAAACTAGAAAATTTATTAGGTTGCCTCAAAAGTTCGTACGTATTTTGAACTCCTTTTTGAGCCCCTTTCTATTTCAGACACGTGCACTATCTATCATTAATATACGCGTCTTCACTACCAGTGGCCTGCTGCCAATGATCAGCTGGAGAGAGGTCGCTTGATTCTCAGAAGGCTAGCAGTTACGAGCTGAGAACGGCAGTGAGGTCAAATTCGACGTGTTTATGGGAATCGTATTTTCTGTCCGCAAGAGTAGTGCTGAGCAAGAAGAGTAGACATTCATTGGAAGGGGGTCGACCTCCGCCGCACGATGAATATGGCTGGACTTCGAGCAAACAAGCAAAGGATCCCAGTTCGCCACGGCCATTCTAGACGAGGTACATACACCTCGATGTGCTTTCGAACGCTGATCTCAAATCTATCTTCCAAATCTGCTATACCACCCTCTGAACGGAGTTGTGAAGCAAAAGAGCACAACGGTAGTGGTCGGAACTCACGGTTAAAACGTCGTACAATTGGTCCCTTATCGTGAGAACTGTTTCGCATTCTTCGGGAATTCGGTTAAGTAAGCCACCAGAAGCTGTTTAGTTGTATTTCTGAAGAATAGAAAGCAGTAGACACGGTAAAAGACCGATCCTACCACGTTTTAAGTTTGCGTCCCGACCACCACCGCTGCGCTATTTTGCTTCATAACTCCGTTCAGTGAATCGTTCAGCAAATTTGGGAGGTAGATTTGAGATCAGCGTTCGAAGGCATGTCTAGTCATTTCGTTGATGGCCATGACGACCTGGGAGCCATTCCTTGTGAGCCAGGATATCTAGAGACGCGCCATTTTCGAAACACGTGGTCTCAGTTGTCATGGAACGGAAATACTTGTTTCACGGTTCATTTGCTGAAGTTTCGCCGCGAGGCTCTGCTTTTGATTGCGCCAATCTATGAATTCATAGCTGAAGCAAGGGTGATGTTTCTAGTGAGAAATTAGAGAACGCTCCAAAAAAGGCTGCTCAGGGTGTTATGTTGAATATGTCTATTTTTCAGCCCGTTCCGCTAGACCTGGCCACTGGGGCTCCTGACTAAGGTTGTCATGAATCCTGTAGTTCTTAACTGCTGTGGCGGCATTGTTCAATCGAGGGGTACGGGTGGAGTAGGAAACAAATCATAGATGGAGGTCGTGTCGCACTCCTGTCATCTGCGGTCGATTCATGAGGGAATTTCTGGCAAGGCTTCAACCCTCTTACAACGGACTGAGAACCTCTATGAACTATGCATTTGAAACATCAGAAAACAAACTTTGAAACAAATGTCGCCACATAGAGGGTTGCCCGTGTTAAGGCTTCCACAGTTGAGCGCAGGCTGCACAAATCCGACACCGGTGGCCTTCCTGGAAAACGGTTTTTTCTCAGCTGCAGTCTCCTCAGCGAAGAAGATCCATCCATTCTGATACCTCATGGCTGGCAACGACAAGGAGGTATATCGCAAAGCAGGTGGTACTTCCGGTACGATCGGACTGTGGCTTAGTAGAGGCTCTTGTGTCAGAGCTTGGTAAACGCAGCTCTACTCTTTTCACAGTTTAGACTGATGAAGGCGACTACAATGGGCACGATTTAGTCGTAAGTTACTACACGTTGTGTCCTCTCCTTTGTCTACGTAAACATAATTAGAATTTGCTGAGGGAGCTTGTGGCATGACATCCAAAAAATGCGCACGACTTTTGAGACGACTGCATTCACTCAAAGGGTTATGCATTATAAAATCACATTTCAAAACTCAGTGGAATACAGTAGGAAAAAACTTTGCATCCTTTTGGCACTGGTGTAGCATCTCTGATTCTGAACAACTCTTCCAAAAGTTACGCTGACCTGAGATGCACGCTGAAAAACACCTTAGAAAAAAATGGCCGACCATAATTGTTAAACGTTCATTCACCCAATGTCTAAGCTCAGAACTCCTTACAAGCACAAGAACGACACAGCAAATAATGCTGCTGTGCCACTCGTCAATTGGCAATTGCCACCAACCGGTAACGGCTAGGATGACTGAGTAAACTTGTAAACGCACAAACATTTTTTTCATCTTTTCGCGAAATTTTTCTGTTCCAGAATCCCAGCGGTCGATGCTAATGCAGGACTTCTTTCAAGGTGATCCTAGGTCAGAACAACAAAACATGGAAATGCCGATAACGTTTGCAAAAATATGGAAAGGTCTTTCGTGTTTGATGAGGCTCATCACTGTTATAATCTATGAGCACTCTCTTGCCAGTCTGAATAGGACTTTGAATGATCCGTTTTCATCACCTAATTTTGTACAAAAGCGAGTGCCGGTAGTGTGTACCTGACTCATCGTCGGCAGTGCCTAACAACGTAATGTATTGCGTTGTATTTTCAAAGGCGTGGGTCGAGATCGAATTGGTGTGTTATTTTTTTTTCGAAAATTTGACAAGAAGTACAATGAGGCACGAGAATGAGGAGAAAAACAGAAAAAGCACCATTGGATAACCCTTTTGAGGTCGGCCGTCGTGTAACGGAGAGACACAGCGCTGCGAGGAGAAGGAAAATACGAGAGAACACATTGTATCAAGAGAGCACAACATGGTGTTCGCCACAATTGATGGGATGGCAGCGCTGGCAGCGGACAAGGGAACGCTTGCGCCGTTGACTTTTAGGTCTCACTGTAGTCGAGTTACTCGGCATCTACTGATGACCAGCGGCTTTAAATCGATCAAATCAAGTCAAATTCCGCTAACTTATACCAATGACTGTCAATAAGTGGATATTATGAAAAATGAAAGGGCAGTTTGTATTTGTGCGAGCTTTTAGCTTTGCTGTTCACTGCCTTTGTTGTACAACCGGATCATCAGGTTTAAGGGCGAATTTGCCAACTATAGGTCGCCAATGTGAGATCCTTCGGTGCCAATTGTTCTTCAGTCCACACCCTTAGGAAGCGCGGCTCCCTAGATTAGGTGAATTACTCCTTCTTCGACCTTCATTCTAATCATGAACTCGTCCTTAAAAGGTACGATTGCTGATAAGCGGCGGTAATACAATCAAATGTACCAGAACTTGGGCTTAGGTGAAGCGGTGCTTCGGTGATTCAACCATTGCCATAGCACAGCTGTCAATAAGATTGTAAAACAGGAAAAGCCTTCATCACTTCTGCAAAATCATAGATCCTCAGAATGTTGCTAGTAGGGTGACAGTTGGCAAGTTGACAGACTTCACTACGAAGGCATTGCGAAGATTTCGATTAGGGGATCCACTGTAGAAGGCCGAGTAAGCCGACAACACTTGCTCTTCAACAAACCGTATGCCGAACGGGAAAACAGTGATCTTTCTAAGCTGTCAAGTTGGAGAAAAGGCGCTTCGACGTCCAACCTAATTATAGCCCATGTTACACATAAATGCATAGTAATCAAGTCAAACATAAAGACAGAGTTGGGCAAAAGATTCGGAAAACAGCAGACCGTCGATCACACATTTTCGCCGTTGAAGTATCTCATTAGGCTTACAACTATAGTAATACAGGTGAATACTGTGAACAGAAAGGGAATTGCCATTAATGGCATTCTGGCAATCCACGCGTTGTTTTCGCTCATAGCCTTGTTATAGACTAGTACGCTATTACGGGAGTCAGAAACTGCTGGTAGGCGTCAGAATTGAGGAACCTGACCAGTGGAATGAGCTTTGTGCTGGTCAACCGAATTGGCTTTCTTGCCCTGAGAAACCCATGGCTTGGCCATAAATTTAATGCCCAAAATAAACGTGTGAATATGAATGCGTGATGGTGAACCCTTAATGATCCAGTTGTTCATTGAGTGAAAAAAGCTATATGACACACGAATACCAACAGAATAGAGCTAATTCACAACAAATAAGAAACGTGTTTCAACTCTGGCCGCCATTCCGCATAGCATCTGTTCATGGTCGGTCGTCCGGGTACCCTCCCCCCCTTCCAGAAGGCCCAGGCCCCATTGCGCGGCAAGAATGCAAAAGCAGCGGACGAGTCGCGCGTACTATGGGTATTTCACGTCAAGGTTAATTGTGTGTCCCACGTCTTGCATCGCCCACCACGCTCTGCAACTCGTCCGCCGACTCTGCCTTCTTGCCGCGCTACGGGCCTCCTGGGGGTACCCTCGGTCTACCTTCTCGCCCCTAGTTCCTTAGATCCTTATCGCTTACCTTACACCTTTATCCTCTTGCGATGAGCCAGCTCGCCTCTCTAACTATCGGATGAGTCATTAGATAACTATTCACCTTCATCCAATTGTAAAATAGCCTCGCACCCTACCCTAGTTTGCTATCTAGTTCTTCACGATCTCATCTTAGAGCATAGGGAATTCGTACTTCGTAGTCCCGCTCTGAGGTAATTGTAGTCATCTCCTATTTCAAGTATGTAATTCACTAAGAGCGTCTATATAATAATAGCTCTCCTTCTTTCAGCTTTCAATGTTTTACACTTTGCAGATATTTCTCGCGTATTCTCTTTCTACTTTATGCACATATATTTTGTTCCGCTTATCTTTACTAATGCAGTATTCTTGTACACGTTCTTATATAAGCGACATGGCGTAGCATAACATGAAGTCTACTCACAGTGAACTTTCAACACAATTACGCGCACATTACGTCTAGCTTACTTGCTTAGTCGATCACTTGGAAGATTTCAGACATACTTCTCTTTCTCTTGGCAGATCGAAATCTTTCTACAAGGCAACCGACATGCGCCAGCTTGCCACAGGCCAAATTTACAGTTCGCTGCATGTACATAGACTTCAGTCATCGGAGCATTCGCCAGCGCAGTCTCCTTTCCTTCCGAGGTGTTTGGGGCTTATTGGAATCCTCCTTTTGCAGCACCTTGCGCATTCCGCCAATGCAATTTTCCTTCACTGATCCACCTGGCACGAACCGATCTTATGGTGACTTTAGGAAGTATTGGAACGTTCAGGGCAGCGTGGTTGACAACTTCCAAATCCAATCAGTGATTGATTGGTCGTATAATTCTTTGTTTCATAGTGGGCTTCATCCATTATCCCAGATCAATCATTCAAACCAAAAATAAGTACTTTCCTTGAAGCTACCTTAAAAACTGTCATGTAAAATTTTGAATTTTTTCTTAGTTGCGACAACAATTCATCACTCAATCAACGTCAATCCTGCCTTAAATGCTTGCCTCGCAATCTGTCGTGAGCAGTCAGGGTGGTAATTATTGCTGTGCCGTACTGCGCACGCTGATTACCCCTTTGATTCGGAAGTAGTGGTTTGAAGGAAAAGAGGAAATGAAATCGGAATTACTGGTTTCTTAACGCCTGAGATGTGCATATTTAGTTGTTACTATTATCGTTTTCAGGGGAGAGATTCCGAGTTATTGGTTGTGGTGAGAATAATCTGTGGTTGAAGTTGAATAAAAAATAAGGAAAAAGCAGTAGTGAATAAGGCTGGCGAGCTAAGCTTCTTGAAAAGAAAACATGAAAGCTCGCAAAAGTAAGCAAGTCTGGAGAAGAGAACGCAAGGAAAGAAGCATTACCACCCATGAAAATCACAAATAGTTTGGTAAGACAGCTGCAGAGACAGAACAATATGGAATGAAAAATCGAAGGCGTACAGAGAACAGGTAGGCCTGTTAGTGAGAAACAGAATACATACATACATATATATTTATTTATGCATATATACCATATACTAGATACAAGTTTAGCTCCGTACGTTATCCCGCGCATGACACGGAAGGCGTAGGCGACGCTAAACGGGCGGTGAAGCGCTAGGGACCACCGCTAGACAATAAGTTGCATCGGTAAAGGCATCAACTGACCGTTGCCTAGCGGTCGAATAAGATTTGATGCCAATTATGTTGAAGTGCTCAGTACTCATTATCGTACTTCTTCAAACGTTTGGGACGTGCGATACAAATTTTGTTAAATTTACGCTTCAATGCCTCTTATCAGCCCTTATCAGCCGCTATCACGTTGGGCGCCCCACCAAACATATTCCCCTTCCACCCTCCATATCACTTATTGGGACCAACGCTTTACTGCTGCTGGGAAGTACGCTATAAATTTTGTGAAATTGGCGTTTCAATGTCCCTTATCAGCCGTTATCAGCCTTACCAGTTTCGATCCCTTTACGATATGTTCCCGTCCCACACTTCATATCACTTGTTGGAGCCAACGCTCCACTGCTGCTGGGAGGTACGCTTTTTCGTGAAATTTGCCTTTCAACGATTCCAATCAGCCTTATCAGCATTTATCACTTGGGTCCCCCACCTAACATGTTCCCGTCCCACCTCCATATCACTTGTTGGTGCCAACGCCCCACTGCTGCTGGGAAGCACGCTATGGATTTCGTGAAATTTTCCTTTCAGCGCCTCTTATCAGCCCTCATTAGCTGTTATCACTCTGTAGGGAGATTTCTCAGTCTCAAGCTTTCATGAAAGTATTCGAATGCTCCTGCTTTTATAAACCCAGGAATGGCGTCAATGAAGGCGACGCAGTAAGAAGCCTGTATTTTACGATGACCTTTCAGTTTGTTTTTCACGACATGGCAAATGTCTTGGTCCAGATGCCCATAAACGTGAGAAACACAAATTAGGTCGCCCTGCACATTGAATATAGCCTATTTTTCATTGGAGGAGCCAACAATGCAATGCACGCGAGTTGGCAAAGCTTTTTCAGTGCTACCAGTGCCGCCCAATAGTCGTTCCTCAAAGAGGTGGAATTATCTCGAGAAGATATTCTGTGATCTGAATGACCACCAGCTTCAAAGGCAAAGAAATTTTGAAAATGAAAAAATCATAGACATTTTGATTCATCGCCTGTCTCTCTTTTGACCTGACAGCCTTGAATCACACGCAGCACAACTAGATCGGACGCGCAGAGCAAAGGTTAGAATGCAGATTCCAGATTTGCAACCATGATACAACCTTTAGATGGATGGTGAAGCTGCGAATGTTCGTTCACAGATGCTTTTACCAGAAAACTGCACTGCTATTGTTGAACATTAATGAAAGCAAAAGTATGGGCTTGTCTGCACTGTGCTTAAAAACATGGCAAAATTTACTTCAGCTTGGTAACGATGGTCTATGGCTTGAGGGGAAGGTCCAACAGAAGTCTCCTAGCTCATTAGGGGATGGTCTGACCCACTCGGTGTGTTCAACAGACCAGTTACTAACTCAACATCAGCCTCCTTTACTGTCGAGGTAATCGAAAGAGGGGCAGTCAAATATTATGAAACGGGCTTGATTGATCTCGATTTCCTTGAAGAGGACTTCTAAGAGATACTCTCTTTAAAAGCTCAGGATTCTCAAATAAATAGTAACCTCAAGTTAGCTGTTCAAAAAGCAATACTTCAAAGATGAAGGATAAAAGGATAAAGCTTTTGCTGTTGATCAATCCCGTCTTGGGATGCGGCACGCATTCTACTTCCATTTGTACATTCGTAGTGGCGTTTGAATGCGATGTGGCCTATACAATGACTTGCGGGAGCCAGCCGATGTCCAAGTCGGTGTTTTTTATCCTCCCAGTCAAGTCCGGCACCAATTAACCGACCCCGGAGGGGTGGAAGTCTTGGTTGGCCTGGGCGACTCACGACCCAGGATTTGACCCGGACCGCTCGCGTGGTAAGCGCGCCACTTGTCACTGCACCACTTCCGCACACTTCAAAGATAGATGGGCATATATTTGATAATTGATAATTGTACTAAAGTAGGAAAAAAAATCTGAAACAAAAATAAGAAGTTGCCAGTGACTTCTGTAATACAACTCGCCCTAGCTGGCCAAGATCTCGGGTTTGAAAACGTGCAAAAATGAGTCAATGAGTTGATAACATTGAGAGTAAATCTCCACTATCATAATGTTATCACCAATTTGTCACGTACACAATAATTCCACCGCGATGAACGTCCTTCTTCGCAAAAAAAATTACCAAAACCATAATTTTACCACCTGACACGCATTAGGTGAGTCCATTAATTCATGCCGCCAAAGTGTTATTGTGGCTACTCTGAAAAATGTGATATCTGGTATAATTCACCCTTACAGCTTTTTAGTTGCAGACTTCAATACAACTCGCCCTAGCTGGCCAAGATCTCGGGTTTGAAAACGTGCAAAAATGAGTCAATGAGTTGATAACATTGAGAGTAAATCTCCACTATCATAATGTTATCACCAATTTGTCACGTACACAATAATTCCACCGCGATGAACGTCCTTCTTCGCAAAAAAAATTACCAAAACCATAATTTTACCACCTGACACGCATTAGGTGAGTCCATTAATTCATGCCGCCAAAGTGTTATTGTGGCTACTCTGAAAAATGTGATATCTGGTATAATTCACCCTTACAGCTTTTTTAAACTTGATATTTGCCTATTTAATTCAAGGGCGAAATTTTTGTTCGTTCGAGAACGATATTATATTAGTAATACCAGTACTATCCAGTAACCAGTATACGGTCGACCGTGACGCAGAAGAGCTCAAGACAGAGCGCCTTTGAAGATGTGCGACGCGTTTATGGCTTCCCTGAGACGAATAGCGGCCTAGATGTGACAAGGTAATACCACTAATATCTGAATGCTAAAGAAGTACAACTATGAGCTTCAAATAATCGCTCTTAGAAAATTGGACTCCTGAAGCTGGACCAACACTGTACAACTTTACGCCCATTAATTTACGTAGATGGGTGTCTTTCTGCACCAAAGAACAGCACAAGGTACACTAAATATACATGTGTAGGAACGACCCAGCACTTGAGAGTTCAAAATGAGGAATTGATTGAGTTAGATACAGAAAATGAGCTTGCAATTAGCGATATTGCCCACCGTGCGCCAAGAGAAATAGTCGAGGAAACTTATTACCGTATTTGATTAGATCTGGCAATAAAAACACTCATTAGGCTAGTCACAGCACATGTTCCCATCTAATATTAATCATATGCCTTATGACAACCTAATAAATCGTAAATCCATTCATAAGCACAATCACGAGAATTCGGTTTTTCACGACGACGAAAGAATGCACGCCAAACTAATTGTTTCACGGTGCTGGCGCACACTTTATGAGCGTTCATGGAGAACAACAATACGTTCCCAGCAAACAATGCACTGATCCTTGCAAAACCGCGAAGCACACATAATTAACCAATTCTGCGGAGAAATAATCCATTAGTCTTGCTACATGAAACAATGAGTCACCGATGGCGCCTTTTCTTTCCGCCCCTAAACACCCAATACACCTTATTAGCTGAAGAAGCTTCTCCTACTGATAGAGGTGTCAAGTCCACCATGCTTTTCTCGCGCCAGTCGCACTTCGAGCGCGACATGCTGGGTGCTTAGGACTTAGCTCATCCAACGTCCGAGGATAAGTGCCCGCTCACCATTCGATATCTTACCTGTGTCGCACTGTTGAACTGCTGCGCTCTTTAAACTCAGAGTTCTTCTCCTTTCCGCGGCTCACATTACCTCTAATCTCACTGTCTGCTTCTTGGACTTCTCCGCTGTGTAGAGCAAAGAAGTTCATAATTTCTGCTGAACTCTTTTCCATTTAACTCGTGGCCCCCATCGCGTAACTAATTTCATATACAAGTGGGTTCATAGTACCAATCCGGTTTTAGGCCCAGTTTTGAGTGATAGTAATCGTCGTATAAATTCAACTGAGAACGGTCAGTCGCAACATTTCTGCTAGAAATTTGACAGTGATTTCTGCAGGGCCTAACCGACATCTCGTGGGTCATCCACCGTTCAGACCAAAGTTTTGTCTTCTTTCAACACATCGACGCCCGTACTGATTTCGGCGCATGTCCCACGCGCGACATAGCTGCATTATTTGCGTTCATACCTGGCGACGCATGCGGGCTGATAATGTGTGGCTTCAGCCGAATTCTAACAAATCAATGTGCAGCATTCTTCCCCCAAAAACCAGTGCTCATTAACTCCATGCTGCGACCAGGCAATGTATTTAAATAGCGAAGGGGAAGACTTTCGCATTTTTTGAGATTAAAGGAAGCGATTGCTGACTCCCGCATGGAGCTGATTAATGGAAAGACTCAAGATAAGGGCCGAAATAAAGATTTTTCGAACGAGTTCAGGCTCCTCAAACAGGGCAATTCAATACTAACGACACGATTGAAGTGAAAGGCGGGAACGATTACTTTTACATGTCAACCACGCAGTCGATGCAAACCCTTCCACGTCCGAAGCGTGAGTGATGGTGAGTTCTGGAAGTTCTTTCCGCGCCTCACCAAGCCATTGAAAGAAAGGCCTTGAAAGGATCTATCGGCCCAGCCTGTAGGACCCTTATCTATATATAACTATAACTATAACTATATTCCACTATATAACTTCACCATTCATCAGCATGTGATTTTTTTTGAGTTACCACTTCTTTTAACACAATGAGGACAACGCGCGTTCTGGCCTTTTTTGGCCAAGTGGGACATGGGCAGTTTGGTGGACGCGATCTCTAGCCTGAGTTTTCACTGGAACACTCACCAGTGAAAGTGGCAAAACAAGAAAGCAATGGGAGTTGGGAAGGAGAATCAGTAGGCGACAGCCTGTCAGCGCTCTCTAACCGAGATAATAATAAGATCAGCCAAAATGAGGGGCCGTAAACTAAGGGGGATATATTTGGTTCAGAGAAGTGGAAAGTAGGAAAAACCACCACAAATGTTTCAAAATAGGAATGTGCGCGATTGCACTATCCTCCTCTCAGAAGGCTCACTCAAACTGCGCGCAACGTCGCCGAGTCTAGCCTCCCCTCAACTCCGATGCCCGAAACATCAGGTTTAGCAGCCGTGTGCAAACATATCTAACCATTTCATGGACTACGGCACCTATGATCAACCTATGATCTACAGAAAAAGTAAACACAGTTGGGAAGAAGCCGTCCATGCGCTAAAAAAGAGGTGTTAAGGGTGCGACACGCAGCCGCGTCTTATTGTCGTCAATGTTTTGAGGCTGCGAATTCCTTTTTCTGAGTTTCTGCAATTGAGTGACACTGTTTGAGGAATTTCATAACTCCAACCTCGATAAATTCTCCAACTGAGAAGTGGGCGGGCGATTTCGTGTGAACTTTCTTTTGTACAAAAATTCGTACGGCAAGCAGAGAAAATATATGAACTAAATAGTAGACAATAAAAAACAGATGAAACTAATATCTATGTAAACCGCTATAGCTCAATGCTTCCAAAACAAAAGGAAAACTCAAAAAAAAACTGTTAGGATGTCTCACAATTTGTGAGCCATTTTACATTTATTGCTATGAAATCCTCAGAAAATGTGAAAGACATCGAACATGTTCTGCGAAGTAGCAGCGATATCCTCCTATCTGAGCTACTAGTCAGCCCATTTGCACGCTGTCTGCCGTGGCTAATACTTAAATTTTTCTGGAACCTATTTTCGAGGTTCCTTCTCCATCACTTCCGATTAGGACCTCTCAAGCGCCAAACGTAGAGGATCAAGCAGAAGGTAGGCGGGACGTTCCCTCAATCCATGGTGCATCTTCAGCTCACTCGGTTACAGGATCAAGTTTTCGTTTGAAAATGATCCACACTATAACCCCTTCACGACTCACAATCTGACTGCTGTACCTAACGTCACTGAAAAGCATCGAGTATAAATCCACAAGGGGAGCCTAGAGACCGCCAGCACAAAATTCTTCCATCCACCAAAATCTCGGAAGGACCGGCCTTGGAGGAGGCTGGACTTTCCTTGTGAGGACTCCCGAACTATACGATGGACATGGTATTGTGGTCCAGTCGATTTTCCTCAGAACGTGGAAAGCTATGCTCGCAATGTGAGGTCGAGCATTCATTAGAGAGAGGAGAGTGAGAAGTTTGAGCGTTTTTCCCACGCTACTGCAACCTACTTCGGAAGTTGTCCCATGCTACCTTCGCAATGCTTTTCTGCATAATGTGAAGTGGTTCTAAAAACGCGATACCCAGCGAATCCAACAACCGGGGGTAATATCCTCTGATAAAAGAGCTAGAGCCTTGGATGAAGTGGTGAGACCAGGCTGATGGGTGGCCATCAGGCGTGTCGCGTTTGTTATCGTGGTGAACTCTTGAATCATCTCCACTGGTGACCAACCAAGGAGAGTCCCGTCCATGCGGTCCCGGAGTGATACCTCTGCAGATGATCAGGCGCAAAACCAAAAGTGTAAATAAGCGAACGAAGATCATTTGATCAGACGTTTACTAAGTGCTTCTCAGCCATAATTCGATGTGAGCTCTCTATTGAGAATTCACTCTAATAAAGCCCATTCATTCATGTGGCGATTCATCTCGCATCGGCTGCATTCAGATGTCTGCTACAGCTTCTGGGGAGTAACTTCCAGATGTAAATCCAATTCGTAGCGCAAGACTCATCGTGACTAGAGGTCAAGAATGAAATCAGTAGCTCGAATCGTTTTTGTGGATGCTACTGAGTCGATAGTTCAGTGCACAATTAGTAGCAAACACTGGGACAAACACAGGGCTATTCGTGCCTACTGCGCTTCCTGCAAGTTTTCAATGTTCGTAGAGCATGCATTGGCCTTACTAGGCGCTGATTTATTTCGATTAATAGTTAATTATCCGGTTCCACATTTGACCTTTTGGCACATCCTGGCTAAAGGTCTTCTTTAACATACCAACTTACGACATGACACTAATTCTATATGAGAAAATTGGATTTGAAAGCAAATTACTCAGAAATCATGGGACAACCCGATGCTATGGTGAAAGATTGCTTTCTATGTTTTAGAGAGTGCGTCGGCTGGCACAACTCGTGTGAACTTTTCAATTGCAGGCCTTTAACCCATCCTTTTGCTGATCATTCTTTAGGGTACCACGGTGGGGGTAGCATCATAACATTTGAAAAAAAATAGGATATCACAAATTCGCTCCCGTCCCACCCCCTATATTTGGGCGGAAGTGGTGTAGTGGCAAGTGGCACGCTCACCACGCGAGCGGTCCGGGGAACAAATCTTGAGTCGTGAGTCGCCCGGGCCAGCCAAACCTTCCATCCCTCCGGGGTCGGTTAATTGGTACCATACATGTCTGGGAGGATAAAAACACTGACTTGTACATCGGCTGGCCCCCGCAGGTCATTGTATAGGCCACATCGCATTCAAACGCCACTGCGAATGTACAAATGGAAGTAGAACGCGTGGCGCATCCCAAACAGGGATTGATCAACGGCAAATGCTTTATCCTTTATCCTTTTATCACAAATTCAAGCCCATACAAAAACTGTTCAAGGCTAATGTTTGCGTGTGTTTATTTTCACATGAAAACCTGACACCAAATTCTGGTCCTGGGAAAGTAGAATGACTGGCTGACCAGTGACTGATTCATGGATCACATGGCGTGTGTTTGTAGTCTCACTCTTCTGTTCAAAGACCAAAAGCATAAATTAAGCAAACGGAGATCATTTGAACAAACGTATGTATAAATGCTTTACTTTCTTTCTTTCACTTTCCAACACACCCGCTAATGTTGTCTTCTGCTCTAGCGGAAAGGATGCTTTAATAACCTTCTCTACAAGACCAGTAAATAAGGAAGGCCTCAGAGCGAAGAAGGCTTCACGATTCAGACACGGAACAAGACTTCTTTCAAAGAATCAAATAATGACAAACTGGTAAGCAGAAGTTTATTTCATCCTATGGAAAATCAAGATTAGTTAAAATCTCTATGAGAAAATATGAGAAAAAATGTGAAACAAAGGTAAAAAGGAACGAAGGAACAAAAAATGTCGCAAAAAAAATGCAGGAACTCTATCGATAAGGCTGCCTGCGCCATCAACGGCTATTCAAAACGTACCATTTCAACGTATTATCTGTTACCATGGGAGCCTCAGCTGACGTCACCAAGGCAGTCGAGCCCAGAGCCGATGAGGACAGCGCATTTCCTGCATGTCTATCGTTGTGCAGCTCTTTGTTTACATTTAAATTTATTTCATATTTGTATTTAGTTTACGTTTCTACTTACGTATAGTACATGTACATATATGTGGCATATGTGATTTATGCTTCGTGGCAGCAAGTGTTTATATCCACTCCGAACACAATCTAGCTTTGACTTCCTGGAATCGTAGTAATGGGACTATTTTCAATTGCTCCCATTCCAAGAGATCAGGGTATCATTTTGGGGTCACAATCCTTCCCCTATGTAAACCACTATTTTGATGTATCGGTTTCTATGTATGCCGGTTGGCATACCTATATATTTCTCCGTTTGCAAAATGAAGTGGATAGGCAGCTTGCAAGTTTTGCGGTCCCAATGGTGGTAATGTATTGGAAAGAAGACCCCATCTACTATGTGAACGCCTCCCAGTGGCAAAGTCAGCCATTCCATGTGGTGTTTGAGCCATGTTGAGCCATGTAGGCGTAGGTGCCGGTGGATAAAGAAGGAAGGAAGAAAACCGTCCGTAAATAAAACTAAGGCCTTAATCAGTGCTGAGGTGCTGAGGCTCTATTTCATCATAATACTGCGATGTGATGAGCACTTCAACTTGTATCAAAACACTCACCGAACACATTCTCGACTTTTTTACATGGTGCTGCCATCCTAAGTGAAGTGAAAAGGAGAAAAAGCCAATAGATAAGTCACGCAGTGTGCGAATCTAACCATAAGCCTAAAACCGGAGTTTGGAGCAGTTGGGGTGCGCCAAGCACTCAACTTCCACATAAAAATGTAGCGGCAAGTGGATGTGTACCGTCTCTCTAGAGGCTAGCCACTGTGCTTAGTGAACTGGAGCTTGGATTTGAAAGCGATGTTACAAGCAAAATAGGTATTTATATGTAACCAGTATGGTTTCCCTCACTAGCTTAGTAGAACTGAGCAGAACCGAGCTTTTGAATTGAGCAGCATGCATGATTTAATTTTTGGAACTGATACTATTAACAAAGTTCACTCTAGTGGTAGTGATGAAGCATTCATTTCCCGTAGCTCGCCAACATCATTAAACATAAACTATTTCCCAGAAACTAGCATGGTTTAATGGCCGAATAAGCCTTGCTCACGACGACATCGCGTTGAAGTGAAACGTTTATTTTGACGCACGTCTGGATAATAACGTAAATGAGCCCTACGGTTCTGATCGCTCTTATCAATCCTTATCAACTTTTCACGTTTTGTCACGCACCAAATATGCTCCTCTAGCCCTTACAACACCTCAATGCTGCCGGGCCGCACTACGATTCTCCTGACACTTGCGTTCTTGCGTACCTTATCGGCTTTATCAGTTGTTATTACGTTTTGTCACCCAACAAATGTGTTCCCCTTCCGTTCTCCACATCATATCTTTGGATTACCTCCCGGCGACCGCTGTTTCGCACGCTATGTATTTCGTGATTTGTGCTTTCTCGTACCCTTATCAGGCCTTTATCAGATGTGATTATGTTTAGTCACTCCTTAAAGGAAGCAGTCACGATAATTTTCATGGCAACGATAAGAAAAGCTATGTATTGGAGTGGATAGATGTCCTGCCCAATGTTAGAACACGTAAAGTTTCAGTGGCAGTGGCCCCTTATCAATGAAGTGATAAGGAGCCGAAATCCACTTCCGGTTAGCAAAAACCAAGGCTTATCGATATGGAAAGGGGTGCGATAAGAGCCTAGATATGATACCGTTATCGTAATCCTCCCGTTTTCATTCTGAAGGGCACCTCTTATCAAGCAGCCGCACCTTCTTATCTCATCGTATCATATCTTCCATGGGCTTACACTCGTCCAACAATTACTGCCTCACACCTTATCGATTGATAACGCGAGGGTAGCAAATCCAGCGTGGAAGCCAGCGTGACTGCTTCCTTTAATATTTCCCATCCCATCCTCTATCCTCCTCATATGTAAGAAACAGCGCCTCATTGCTGCTGGGCGCGATATGTATTTTGTGACATCTGCGTTCCAAGCTCTTTATCGGCCCTTATCAGCTGTTATCATTTCTCTCCTCCACCAAACATGTTCCCGTCTCACCTCCCATATTAAACCTCAAAACCAATTCCTGACGACCGCTGGTCCTGTGAATTAAATCAATAACCTCGACTCGAAGCTGAATGTACTCGAAGTTGGAACTTGAACTTCCGCTTGTGCCTGGTGGACAACAAATATAGACCGAATTCCCGGAACTACTTCTGCTCTGTTATGCGCCATGCTCTTTTGTGTGTAATAGCTGAAAGCGCCCCCGGAAATTGTACCTCTCACCTACAGTCAGTGAACCATTTAGATTCCATTTGTTTGATACTGTGAACTTAAAGGAATCCTTACCGAAAAAAAAAACCGTGACTCTATCTCACCCATAATTCACTGGCAAGGGACCCATCGTTCACGATAAGAACAATGAACAACTGCATTCGTTTGGTAAAGAATTCGAAAAATCGAAAGGGCTGCTACGCGTACAAAGTACTCTCAAACAACGACGACTTTCCTGGCGACAGGAATGATTCCACTTCGTTCTAGGAGCACCGTCACTAAAAACTCTGACCTTTCAAATTATTGCGTTAACATCTCACACTTCTAAGGCATCCTATTCTATAGATCAATTTTTCTCTACTCTCCAAAATCGCACGCTTTGACCCGATTCTTTCATTGCATCGCCTGATACGTAGCCGTCCCAAAACGTACTTCTTTCCAAGCCTCGCCTTTGGCTCCGCGCCACATACCATCGATTGTCCATAGAGTGGTTCTTGTGAGCTTGTTTTTCGTCGAACTGAATCTTTGTGTGTGAAACTTTATATGTTGTCCGTAGTGATCACAACTGACATATGCGTGTTTGGAAAGAATGCAAGTTTTTTTTCCAGGAAGGATTTTTTTAAAAGAGGAATTCACGATTAGTATGAAGGTCGAAGAAAGGGAAACTGAAACTTTGATTTGGAAACTGGAAAATGAAACTTATTGTGAGTGTGTCAGAAATCCAGCCGTCCAGGTCCTGAGAACATATGTGCTGTGAGTATACACGGGTATATTTGGACCATTAGAAATATTAAAGCATAAAAGGATAAAGCATTTGCCGTTGATCAATCCCGTTTTGGGATGCGGCACGCATTCTACTTCCATTTGTACATTCGCAGTGGCATTTGAATGCGATGTGGCCTATACAATGACTTGCGGGGGCCAGCCGATGTTCAAGTCAGTGTTTTTTATCCTCCCAGACAAGTCTGGTACCAATTAACCGACCCCGGAGGGATGGAAGGCTTGGTTTGCCCGGGCGACTCACGACCCAGGAATTGATCCCGGACCGCTCGCGTGGTGAGCGCGCCACTTGTCACTGCACCACTTCCGCCCTATTAGAAATATTACGTAACCAAAGAAATAATTGCAGGCCTACGTAAAAGGTATGAATTTGGCTTGAATAGGAGAGCAAAATGACACCATAAAAGCTTCGCACAAAACAACACACGTAAAATCGAAAATGAAGAGTTTTACAGGGGAGACGGTCAATTCAATCGTCGGCTAATGAGGTCACGCGGCGGGCAGCGTCGCGCGCGGCAGCTGGTGCGGCGACTTTTGTATGGGCCTTGGCTTAGCGATCCTTGTCCATAAGTTGCTGGTGGGGTTAGGGAACTGATAAAACTAATGTCCCAGACATCAGTGAGCCAACAAGAGCAACCTGAAGATCTCCGCAGTTATTTAAGCCTCACTGTACAGAGCTTGTGCCATGTAAAGGTTGTCTTTTTGAACATAAAGAGACTTCTCCATAAATCAACTGGCCGGATTGTTATCAGAGAGCGATAATCAGGCTAAATCAGAAAAAAAATATTACGCTCCAAGACGCAGTGGATCCGTGAGGAAAGCAAACATTAGTATGGCGGAATAACTTTGTAAATGACGGCAAGGGTCAAGGAACCTGAACTTTAAGGGAGCAGGTGATTATATGCCACGTTTCATTGACTGAAAACTTCATCTAATAGTACATTTCCCCATGTTAGAACCATGAATTCTAGCTACGGCCGACGTCGTATCGCAGGCTGCGGCGGCTTTCGCAGCGACCTAGCCACCGCCACGATTGAACAGTCACGCACCCGTTCTACAGGGTTGTTTACGACGCTTTAAAAAAGTAAATCACACTGGGTTCTCAGGAAATTAATGCTGTAAATGGCGGTATCGGGAAGGAACTCATAACATGGTGCAAAAAGGATGACTGCAGGGAAGTGATTAAAGTCGTTTGACTATTCCCGGCAACCGACTACGTAAGATCGTTTTTGGATAGCCTGTATAGCAGACTTTCTGCAGCTGCAGTCATTTACACGACTGATTACCGCGAAAAACCTCTTGCAAGACTATGCATCTGTGCAAATCGGTGAGAATATTCCAGTGTACTCGCTCTGCAGTCAAACCATTTTACTAGCACAGTCAAACCATTTTACTACACCTTTCAATCATGGTTTTCGTTACATAAAACCCTGAAAGATCGAGCACTAAACATCAGATGACAGAAAACGCAGAAAGGACACATGCGATGACGACTGTCTGTGTTACCGGTGAAAGAGCATGGGAGTTAGTTATGGGAGATTGATGGAAGGTTGTCGGAATGGAAGCTAGCTCGAAAGAGATGAGAAACTGCAATCAGAGCGCGAAAATTCGCAGCCCTTCAAGGCTCAAGATTGATTGCACGGTCAAGAAACTGAATATAAAATGTTTTGAAAGTTATTCGAATTCGTGTGGAGCGCTGATCCAAAGCGGTCACGGTCTACAGCCGCGTGGCTTCAATTGTACCTCAAAACCATGGCACACTTCTTCAGAAAAGCTTGGAAGGAATAGCACGATACAGCTGAAAAGGAGGATTGCGAACCTAACTAAACTGAAATCTTTTTCAGTTTGAAGTCCCTTTTGAGCTTAAGCGCTGATCCAAGTGATATTGTCGCTTACCTAAATCGTTTTCTACAATGACACATGGGCGCCTCTTTCGTGTGGAGCTACGAGATGGAATAATACAAGGAATGAAACGGGTTTGCTTGGCCTTTTGAAAGCTGCTAAATACTATTTTGTTGTAAGGAAAGTTCCTGCCGTTTTTGACAGCTCACCTTCCAATAGTTCCGAATTTTGCATATTAATAGAAAGCGTGTTCTTTGCTCCACTTAAAGGAGGATTTCACGATTAGATTGAAGGTCGAAGAAAGGGAAACTGACGTAGTTGGGGGACCCACGGACCTCCTAAGAGTGCGAACTGACGCGCAGTTCGCATGGAAAAATATGACCTCGGCGACCTATCATGCCTCAAAGCTGGCGGGTGCGGCGATCTCCGCCCACCGATCATCTGATCACTCGCCGTAGTTCAATACTTGGCGAGTGATTAGATAGCTGAGAGAGCGTAGTGTTGAAGAGGGCACAGCGATGAGAGTCGCATCAATGCTCGAATCAACGGGCAAGGAAGGCCCGCGCGGTCAGATTTCTTCGGTTCTGCGGGCCGTTCTCACAATGGTTTCTTCTTCTTTAGCTGAGACCAACTAACCAATCCCATAGGTTAACTTGAAATGGTTCTTTTCATCGGTCGAATTCGTCTTTTAAACTTCATTTTTCATCTACTGTAGCTTCGCCTATACTGAGCCCGACTCCTCCACTTTCAAGATCTCGAGACGCCACATGTTAACGAGCGCACATGCCGCACACGACTTTCTTCCTAACTCAATTAGCAGGTAGACAAGGGAACGGAGTCGCACATGTTTTAAAGTATGGTTTGCTTGCATTCCGCGAAAAGTGCTTGTAATCTTCTCT
>MU869314.1:13295-41427 GCA_036418205.1 Ostertagia ostertagi | reverse complement strand
AAAAACAAGCAAACAACAAACAAACAAGGCTAAGGAATTACGATTTTGAGGATGACATAGTTTCTGCTTTTTATTGAAACTCATACAGAAAGGTTTTCTACACCCACTGCAGCGTGTGTGGTTTTTTTGAGGCCGCGAAGAGATCCTTGTCCTTTAGACATAGTTACGTAACATCCTGAACACCTACTCCTGTTAACACCTTCAGCTACTTCTTCTGACACATATCGCGTGAGATGCAGCTGACTTGAACCGTTATTCGGCCAATTTTAGCTTGGTTCATTCATCCGACGAGATAGTAGGAACATGTGCGCTTCAGCTTTCACCGATGTCATTCCAATCGTCCGACCCTCCCCCTGCTCAACGCAGGACTAGGACTATACTCCCACAAACTTACTTTTCACTTTTGAGTTCCGAAAATGCACCTTGAGGGATAAGCCGACGCGCTTCCGCGTTAGGCAAATCCCGCCCGATAAACAGCCCATGTCCCACGCTGCGGAAAAGCCAAAACCTGCGCTGTCCTCGAACAGATTTGCATCAGCAGTGTGATTAAGCGTGCGATTTCTAGAGCGTGTTGAAGTGAACAGAACCTTGGTGTGCAGCATCATTTTACGAAATGCATAATTAAGCTCTTCCTGAATGCGCCGGATGTGGAAAGCTACGCACTTTCACTTTGATCACCAAAGTCAAATTAGAGGAAATTCGCGACCGCTTCCGAAGCAACTGAAACCGTTCAGTTCGCACGACGCCCAAGAATATTATCGCCATGATAGTTTTAATCACTACTTTGGTGTGCCTCTGAAGGGTTGGAGTCTATAGCAGCTCCTATAAAAACACTGAACGCGAAGACTCCTACTTGCGTGCCACTAATGGTGGCTGCTCCAAGCGACTGAAGGCTCTACTTCGAAGGAGTTGAGCTAGGTTTGAGTGCAATTATTTGATGTTGTTGCTCAGTTAACAAAGAATTGTTTTTCCGGACACGTTCACCAGATTCTCTCAAAAATAATAGGTACTGAGATTTCTTGGAATCTAGTGGAATTACGTAACTATAAAGAATCCTACCCCAGTACCACACTCATTCTTATACAGAGCATGAAAATATAGTAAGAAACATTCTACATCAGAAAGAAAGAAAGGAGGTACAAAAAACCATACAAGAGGAAAAACATACCATCCTCACTTCTGGTAGTTGTAATTCCTTGTCACTAAATGGAACAGAATTCTCGGTTCTGTTTTGCTCTTCCTACAAAAGAACATATACACATCATTGTTATCAGAATATAGTGGGCAACAAGCTACAGACAAGCAGACATTCGTGAAACGGAGGGAAGGTACCTAGTATGAGTAAGGGTCAGGGCATGGTGGTTTAAACACCTTTCACACATGCCCTTGACCGTAATTTCCCAATATCGAAATAGCAATAGCGTAACAGATAAATATGAGCGCTCAATGCTAATTTCGAAATGGTACAGTGCTGGGCTTAAATCGACGCCAAAGGTCTTGGTTTGTGATACGCCATACATAGATACTACTAGAGTATTTCAGCAAGTTAGAGAAATGTTGCAATTTGAAACTAGGTAAGATTTTGGAGCAGTTATAGATTCCAATTCAGCGATCATACGTCTGCAACCGTCTTGCAGTTGGTTTGCCTTCGACAGTGGAATAGCTACGTAACGATCATTTGATAGTGCGATGGGGCGACACGTGTCTATTCCAGGAAAAATCGAAATATTATTTAGAGGGTAGGTACGTATCTATCATGCTATTTTTCTTGGAGTAGACAGCACAATCGCAGAGCCCCAGACCGCAATGACCAAGAATAACTACAAACAAAAGAAAAGTAACCAACCCCCTTCAGAAGAGGACTAATGGCGTTCTTCGTGATCAAAGCGACTGTGCATTGGTTTTCCTTCTGACCTGGTGACGATACCTTCCTCTTACGTCCCAAGAACTTAGATTTCCCTTCTGCCTGAAATTATCTATACTGGTAATGATGTAGTCTTACAATTAGAAAGAATATAGTACTATGAATAATGACAATGATACAATGCCGCTTAAAAATACGATGTTGCATGATAATGGCTGAGAGGCCAACTGACACTCTATCCGCTGTCCACAGATAAGGGTGGTAAACTTGCGCCTAGGTTCACCTCGTTAAACACACTCAAACATTTTTCTTCCAATTTCACCCAACTTTGCGTTGTGGGTACCATCTTCAGAGAAATCAGCGCGTCTACGGAAGATGCTCTGTTTTCAGTTTAAGTAGAACTGTCTACATGTGACAGTTCAGCGTCCGATGGGTTTCTTCTACCGCATCCTGGGGGGGGGGCGGTATTCAATCCTTCCCCCAGGGGTTGGGGGACGAAAATCCCTTTGAATTTTCTCTGTCTTCCCAACTGGGATTGTCCTGATAAAGGGCCTAGTTTAATATGTATGTATATGTCACAGTAAACATGCATGGAAAATGAAGAAACTAATCGTTGAAAAACAAATAAATTTTGGTGCTAACTTAGTTGGGGGGGGCCACGCGGCGGCGCGGCAGTCTGCTCACCTGGGCTCTCTCGAGCGAGACAGTGTAAACTCGAACATTCCAGCTTTTCACGCATGTCAAGTGACTGCCCCCACCCCCACCCCCCTAGACTGCCTACACTCCCCCTGGCCCACGGATTTCCGAACATGCCAGGCGAGCAGACTGCCGCGCCGCCGCGTGCCCCCCCCCAACTAAGTTAGCACCCAAATTTAAAGGGATTTCCGTCCCCCAACCCCTGGGGGAAGGATGGAATACCACCCCTGTTTGCGCGCACTGGAACGCGGATTTGTACTAGAGCGGGAAACGCTACATTGCTACCTAGTTATTTGAAAAAAGGAAACTAGACCAAAATTTTTCAAAGCGCAGAACCTTGCGGAGTTTATCCGCGATCTGCACACGCTTAGATGTGCTGAATTCTACTGGAAATGCCCACGAAGGTTTGCCCCGTTCCCGTCTCGCCCGGATCGCCGCAAAAATTCCCCCAAGCCAGCACAAATAAGCCAAGAGTCACATATCCCAAACTTGGTCCCATTCAATCGTTACAATTGAAAAATTTCCAGCACGGTGACTGGTCTCCGACTACACAAACACGGCGCCTAATTATTATTGAATTGCGATTCACATTATCGTCAGAGCGGAGAGAAGTAACTAAATGGATATTTCAAGCTTTAAAACGCCGAACTTACTAAGGCTTTTGATGGCCGTTTTCGAGAGAATTTCTTTTCATCATTGCAGTGGTGAAGAGCGATCTTATCACCAAATCGACGTGGTTTCGGTGCTGGAGATGCTGCCGACTTCCTTTTGTTCGAAGCCATTCACTATTCTGAGAGCCTTCAAAGAAACAACGTTAGAAGCAGCAAAGCAAAATACGACGTACAAAGGAGGCGATTTCAACGAATATAGCAAAAGAGCACCATTATCTTCAAACGGGTGAAACTCGGGTTCGGGGGGGGGGCACGCGATGGCGCGGCGCTCTGTTCGTCTGCTCCTCCAAGGCTTAGTCCACAGGGACAGTTACTCTTTCGCCATCATGTGGCAGTTTCAAAATACGCGCCATCGGTGACTAAGCCTTGGTAGAGCAGACGAAAACAGCGCCGCGCCATCGCGTGGCCCCCCGAACCCGAGTTTCACCCAGAGCTGATAATATTTATTCTTCAATGTGATTTACATGATATTCAAGCAGCTGCACGAAAAACTCATTTGTAACACTGCAACGTTATTGTCGTCGTTAGAAATAACAAGTTCAGGAGATGAGCTGGTGTGTTCATTATTGCAGAAAGGCACTGCACTTCCCCCAAATATACCTAACCGCTTCCTCTCGTCTCAGCTTTTCGAGATAAGAGATAACGATAGATAACGAGATAAGCCGTTTAGACAGAGTGAGCACCCGAAGCAAGCGTAAATTACGAAGTTCCTGCCGTAGTCACGTACAATGCGCGTCGCATCGACGCGCTTTCTAAGGCCCTGTTCAGGGGCCGGGTGCAGCAAGCCCCAACGAGGGGAGGGATCCCCAACCTTGGGGATCCCTCCCCTCACCCAACGAGGGGAGGGATCCCCAACCTTGGGGATACATCCCCAACCTTGGGGATACATCCCCAACCTTGGGGATACATCCCCAACCTTGGGGATACATCCCCAACCTTGGGGATACATCCCCAACCTTGGGGATATATCCCCAACCTTGGGGATATATCCCCAACCTTGGGGATATCCCCAACCTTGGGGATACATCCCCAACCTTGGGGATATATCCCCAACCTTGGGGATATATCCCCAACCTTGGGGATATATCCCCAACCTTGGGGATATATCCCCTACTTCGTCGCAAGACCCATCGTTTTTCGGTGGCTCCTGTGACGCAACCGTGCGGGACGGTCACTGCCGTCGACCCTCTGCGTCTCTGCAGGCAGGGGATATATCCCCCTAGTCGAGACTAGGGGGATTCGTCCCCTCACTTGGCGACGCGGAGAATTGAAGGCAGTTTCGGGTTTCTTCACCCTCTATTTCGCTTCGTTATTCGCATTTCTTTTTTCGCCATTACCTTGCCTTTGTTCATTCGCTGTTTTCTAAGCACTGTTCACAGTTTTAAAATTATCGAATATTCAAATTTGCGAAAAGAATCAGATACATATCAACATTAACCCTTTCGGCCCTGGCGGTGGCAATTGCCACCACCAAATTCAAACGCTTGCATTTCCGCTGAAACAGCATAGTTTTTCTAATCCTGCTAGAGTTTGCTTCAGTCAACCTTCCCCTTCCTAATTATGAGCTTAACCGGCCATTTCATTGTTTATTGCTGTTAGTATTGCAAGTATTTGTGTACAAGTGCAACAATGAATGGGCGCTGACCCCCGCAACCGGCCAAGTAAGTGTGACTTTTTCTTAAAATACTTGAAGTGGATCCATTCCTAAATCAAAATTATGGTTATAATATTATGCAAGATTATAAACTTTTTCGGCATAACTATGAAATTTCGAATTGTTTCGACATAAGCTTAAAAACTAAGAAGGTGGGCCAATTTTCAAAGCTTCTTAGTTTCTTTGTTTGTGATCGAATAGCTTCCAAATTTCGCCATAATGATACCTATATGCTCACAAGTAATAAACAATAGCTAGAAGAAAAATTTCTCCACGGGGAAAAATTCAGGTCCGAAAGGGTTAAGAATCTGCGCACGCGCGAAAGCAGATGCGAAAAGATTAAATGCGTGTCGACATTGTAGAGCACGCTGTATTAGCGTTGCTGGAGGATTTTTGCACCGCCGTTTCGCGCTGTCGATCTCCGATTGACTCGGTCGATAGACACCCATTTCTTTTAAAAGGATTCGCAGATTTTGCGCGATTCGATGCTCCTCCCATTTTGTAGATCGATACGCATTTCATTCATTTCGCATTTGCGCAGATTCGTTCGTTTTGAGCGTCATTCGGCTGTGGCGCAATGTGTGAACAGTGCCTAGGAAAGGCTCAATGTGCCTCTGCGAGAGGAGGGCGTGGCGCGGGATCCACCGCTCGTTGCGCTAAAAAAGGAATTTTAGAAGTTCGGCGAAAATTGGCGGGGTATATTCTAGTTAGGGGCCATCACGATGCAGACTGCTTAGACACTTCGGATTATCTCTTCTCCTCTAAGGGTCAGCCCCAAAACTGAGCGTTTCCGTGAATCTGACACCATTCACGGGGCCACACTGAGCCAGAAGAAACCACAGAATCAAAAAAAAGAGGGAAAGGCAATTGAAGAAAAATGGTTAACGATGTGAAAGAGGCGCTCAGCCTCCAAGACCATTTGCCACTGTATTTCGTAAGAGCCACGAAGTGAAGAGATAGTAACGGTTCCTATGTGTGCCGTGCCATTGTATTTCGAAACTGCCATAGTGCTACGAAACATTAATGGTCCGTGAGCCTTCGAGATGCGGAAGCCCTGGGTCCTGCGACGAAACCCTTGAACGATTCGTAGAATGTCGAGGATGGGGATATGTCCCCAAGGTTGGGGATGTATCCCCAAGGTTGGGGATCTATGCTGCCACCCGGCCCCAGAGATGTCCGCTTGCGCGAAAAAACGCATAGGCGAAACAATGTGAAATATGTATCGACTGAACGAAGACGCACAGGCGAATCGTGAAGTGGGAGGATCGACGAAAATGAGTATCATACGCATCGACTTACGAACGCTTCGCTCACGCGATTTTCCGCCTGTGCGTTTCTCACAGTCGATACATATCAAACTCTTGACTGAAATTCGCCTGCTCCGGACGTTTCGCTTACGCGTTTCACAATTTCTCAGTCGATGCGTATCTAAATCTTGGCGGAGATTTTCGCCTGTGCGTTTTTTCGCGCCGGCGGACATCTCTGAACAGGGCCTAAACCGATACTGGGGCGGTATTCAATCCTTCCCCCAGGGGGATATATCCCCCTACTCTGATTCAATCCTCTGGGGGGACAAAAAAGGGTTGCGTCATAGGACTAGCATACCTCTGTGTTTCTACCTGCCAGACAGTTAGAGCAGCGCGACCCCTCACCAGGGAAGGCATTCAACTTCCCATGGAACTTTGAGATGAGACCCAGATATATCGATAGAGCTTCAAACGCTGATTACAAATATGGAAACTAAAACTGCAAAATGAACCTGCCAAGGAAGTTGTGAGCAGTCAAAGTTGGCTGGAAGTAAAGCATTACACTAGCCTCCGGCTTTCAGAGTCGTGGTGGTGCAGTGTTCACCCTGAAGGTCATAAGCTCTCCCTCCCGTCGGAGCGCAAATTCCGAGAGCACTACCACTACTCCACGGCGACTTTGAAAGCCCGGAGGCTAGTGTAATGCTTTACTTCCAGCCAACTTTGACTGCTCACAACTTCCTTGGCAGGTTCATTTTGCAGTTTTAGTTTCCATATTTGTAATCAGCGTTTGAAGCTCTATCGATATATCTGGGTCTCATCTCAAAGTTCCATGGGAAGTTGAATGCCTTTCCTGGTCAGGTGGAAAGAGTGCTTCATCAGTGGAGGGTAGTAGCGCTGCTCTAACTGTCTGGCAGGTAGAAACACAGAGGTATGCTAGGTCCTATGACGCAACCCTTTTTTGTCCCCCCAGAGGATTGAATCAGAGGGGGGATATAGCAGGGTCAACCCTGCGTTGCGCAAATTCCAAAATTTTTACGACCCCCTTCCTTTTCGGGGGTATCGGTACGACCCCCCCCCCATATTAACTATCATGTCTTTCACATAATTTAATGCTCATCAATGCTCATCAATATGGCAGTCACCAACATGGAGAAGTGGTGGACCGTGGTCAATCCGCGCGCTCTGTCTCGCTCAGAGGAGGAAATCGAGGCAAATGAAGTTTTATTCATTAAATAGAAGGAATTTTCAAATTTTTGCGTAAACCAATACATCATTTTAATTCGTAAAGATTTCTACTTTCAGAAACCCACCAGGATTTTTTCGATCTCTCAACTTTCCTTACCTTATAATCTGAAAAACTAAACCTTGTAGCAATTACATTGCAATCCAAACCCCTCCATTCAGAAGGTTATATTTTCTTTCAGAAGCTGTTTCATGAAATCGGACACCAAAATTTTGAAAATATAAATAGTTTTCTTCCTGAGGAGTATTTGAAATGTTGTGGATGTTCAATATTTCAAAAAATCGTCCCGTTGTTCCGTTTTCTGTGCACACGCGAGTTTTTGACATTCAAACATTCATAACTTTCTTCATAATCAACTTTTTGCAAATGTCTAAGGCTAATTAGAAACTAGAAGATTAGAGCTTTCGAACAAGCACCTGAAAATTTTCCAGCGATCATTTTTTCAAAAAATAGTCCCGTTGTTCCGTTCTTGGGTGGTTTGGGGTCCGATTTTTGAGAAGGCGCGAGTTTTCGACATTCAAACGTTAATAACTTTCTTCATACTCAACATTTTGCAGATGTCTAAGGCTAATTAGAAACTAGAGGATTAGAGCTTTCGAATAAGTGCTAAAACTTCTTGAAATAATCACTCGCTCAAAAAATAGTCCCGTTGTTCCGTCAATTCCACCTTGATTTTTTTCAAGCCTTTTTCCTGGACCGCGACTATGCAGTCTTTAAAGGCCCATAACTTCCTTTGAAATTAATGTGATGAGAAGCGGTAAAGATTGTTGGAATCCACTCGAAGAGTACTTCATAACAACTGTGAAATTTCCCTGAAATTCCTTCTTCTGCCTCAATTTTCCTACGGCGTCTCTAGAACTCAATTCAGCAAATTCGCTACACTTTGTTTCGCTTAGATTTTATTTGAAAGCATCGAAACTCTCTTCAGAAAGTTTGTCTGCTTACGGCCGCTGACAGAGGAGGCGTTTTTATAAAACGCCTGCTCGGGTATACGCCGTGCACCTATCTGTGGGCAGAATTCGCACTCGCATTTGAAAGTCTTCTGTTTTCCTGAAGAAGGTGTTAGTATCCTGATTGAGTTGTATTGTGCTGTTATATGGCACTCTTGTTTCACTTTCCCATGAACTGCTCTACACTTTGTTCTCCTCGGGATTTCAGGAATGTTTCATCATCGAAGACAGACCATGTTTTTGCACTACACTGTAACAAAGTTTTTGGCTATTGTCTATTGTACTCTTGATCTATGCCGCGGAGCAAAAGCGCCGTCCGGATAGCGTCGATTAAGGATAATAAGCTGATGGTGAGACTTATAGTGCTCTGCATGCTTTAATGCTCCCATGGAGCTCATGTCTGTGTGACTCTCCGACAGCGTGCAGAGCTCCTGGAGAACATTAGAGGCTGAAAGTGCACTCCCGGACACTGCACTTTTCAAGCCGTCTTGCAGCCCGTCTGTGGATACGACCCCCTCCCTTTTCGGTCGGCTGAATACGACCCCCTCGTTGTTCTTTGCGCAACGCAGGGTTGACCCTGGATTATACCCCCTGGGGAAGGATTGAATACCGCCCTTGGGTGTGCGTCATATGGCGCGATCCCATTGGCATTGGAGCGCACAGGCCGTAATTACCACTGCTGTGGCCGGACAACTCGTCCGCGCAACACATTCTGTTCCGTTCATCTTGCCTTGGCATCAGGCCAACGAAGCTACCCACTCTTTTTTTAGATCTTTGGGACTCAGCGAGATTTTTGAGGGCCCAAATTATCACATCGATCAATTGCTGAAGTCTAGCAGCTGTGTGATACGGACGAGTTGTCCTGGATACTGTGCGCTCTAACGCCAATGGAAGATATGACCGCCTCCCAGGATACTCCATTATCTCGAAGTGAGATTAGGCGTGTCTATGGTTGACGTGGCGGATATCGCACTTGATGGATGTTGCGTGGATAAGCTGCTTCCAGTATGCTTCGCTGATATCTAACGAAGCATGTTAGAAACAGCCTATCCCACCAGGGTCGGTCCTATCGTTGCTACATTCAGGATTTTTTTACGACCCCCCCTCCATGGGCGATTTGGTACGACCCCCCTGTGTCTAATTTTTATGAAGACACAATTCATACCAATTTTTTATTCCTTTTATCTCTATAATGAGGTTTCTTTTCACCCTGGAAAAGTATAAAATAATAGAACATTTCAAACTTCACGAGATCAGGACTAATCAAAGTGAAGTACATCCTTCACGAGATCAGGACTAAACAAAATGCGCAGGCTTAGTCCCAGAGACGTTTCTACAGAGTGTCCCCCCCAGCCACATTGTGCCCAAAATCCTACTGGTGAGTTTTCATAGGAGATTCAGAGTACGTCATTAAGCAAATGTCATACACCTGTAAACGGCTATTGTTATCGTCTCTTCAACCGGAAATACGACTGACAGCCACAGTCCATGGGGAAAGTGCTCTTCTTCACTTTTGATTTTAGTATGGCAAGTATGCTTAATCCTTTGATCACCGTATGAGCTGCTGGCGAGAGAACATCGAGAGGGTAAATAAGTCCTTATTTACCGTTTTGATATTTCTTGCAACTTTCAAGTATTGAGTAGGTATTCAACCCTCAACAGGGCTATGTATACAACGATCCAGGAATTGTTTCTCCTATTGCTAAGAAAACAAATACCTTTAGTGGGACACTTTTGATACTAATTCAAGCGAAAAGCGAAAACATCAATATTGCCAACCGAATAAGCTCATAGGACTCGTCACATATCTTCAAACAAACGGAGCAGTTATCCTTGTCACATTTTTTTGAACCTTGTTGTAAAATTCTTTGTATGATTCAGTCAATGAGACCCATCCGTGCCATGCATCTGGATGAGGCAGTCAACAGTCGGTGATAAAGCGGTTTGGGCGATCGTTGGCAACAAGTCGCTGATAGTGTTGGTTCATAATTGGTGATGATAGATAGTATAATACTTATGCTTTAAATTGAGTAGGAGGCTCGAAAAGAAGTTCAAGATACGAACTAACATTTGAGGCAACCGAATAGGTTTCGCTAACTTGTAAGTGTAATATTTCTGTGTGTGTCCTTCTGTACGTCTGTCTGTCTGTTTCGAAACTCATACACATTTTTGGCGGGTGACAGAAACGATAACACTGACGAAAGCTGGTAAGGGGCGTGAGAATGCAAACGAAATTCATGGCGTTTCTCCAACGAGCTGTTTGATTGTGTTACATTGCAGGACGACTCAGAAGATCCATGAAACTCCCGTCGACCGCCATTACGAAACATAGTAGGCTATTTAGCAGCACCATAGGTCCGGACATTAGAAGATTGCTTCTGTGACTTCACGAGCTGCTTGAAAATACATAAAAAAGCTCATTGATGTCGATTGCTAAACCTGTCGTCCAGCGTGCATCTGCAACCTATTTTTCGTGGACTACTTGACAAAAAGCCCTAAAAATATAAAAGATCTGCGGAACTTATCTTTGAAGTAACTGAGGATTATGATTTTTATTCTTCCAAATCCGCTACATACACATTATACAACTTCTCCGCGTTTTTCTTTTTAGATCAGCTGATGGAAAAAGTGAAAGAACTACACTTTGGTTTTATTCTTGCGTTCGCTTTGAGCCATTCCTTAGAGACTTAGGCACTTTTACAATCGCAATCGCACTGCAGGGATAATTAACTCGACTTCGATTAAGACCCCCGGTGCTTGTGAGGACCCAGCTTACATTGACTCGCTTTGGATATCGCGAACTTGTGGCTTCTAGTTGATGGAAATGTTCTACTGCGACTCTTGACAAACATGTCACAAGCGGTAGTTACAGTACTATACAGGAACTTAGCTTCATGGTTCTTCACCGTTGGTTATATTCCTTTGTTGATGTACCAATCAATCACCAGTTGTGCTGCTTGCTTGCTTGCTTCCTAAAGGAGAAAAGCCATGGTGATCACAAACATCTTATTCGACGTGTCTGTCACTTTTACCAACGTAACCAACAAGGAGGGTGGAAGCATGGGATGAGTAAAACACTAATATCACCTCCACCGGAGTATGTTTGAAACACGATAATTTGAAAAGATCGGGAAGATTTTCCTCAGAAATCAGAAAGCTTGCAATGTCACAGCGGCTGCTCTTGCTATCTCTGTCGATCCTAGAAGTGAACGCTCACTGCTGGCATCTTTGCCAATCACAAAATGTCGTAACGTCGACGAATTTTGCGTCATCACATCAACTCAAGAGGAATGGCAGCCTGCCCAACATTCTTAACAGCCATCAATTAATTAACAGAAGTCGCAGCTCCTCAAGCTAGCTCGAGAAGTCCAGCACGTGGGCAGCAGCTCTGTCGGAACACTCAGGGCTAGTGTTTACGCGCATACAGTTTGAAAAGTTATAGGAAAGATAGCTTCGGAAAGATAGCTTCATCATTCACGCACTTTCGGCACACCCAAGAGCTGTCAAGCTAGCAGTATTACGTGACATTATGCAAAACGGCTGTGGAGCCATGCACCATTGACTAGAAGCGAGAAGAGCTTAAAGGAAGCAGTCACGCTGGCTTCCACGCTGGATTTGCTACCCTCGCGTTATCAATCGATAAGGTGTGAGGCAGTAATTGTTGGACGAGTGTAAGCCCATGGAAGATATGATACGATGAGATAAGAAGGTGCGGCTGCTTGATAAGAGGTGCACTCCAGAATGAAAACGGGACGATAACGATAACGGTATCATATCTAGCACGCTCTTATCGCACCCCTTTCCACATCGATAAGTCTTGGTTTTTGCTGAACGGAAGTGGATTTCGGCGCCTTATCACTCCGTTGATAAGGCGCCACTGCCACTGAAACTTCACGTGTTCTAACATTGGGCAGGACCTCTATCCACTCCAATACATAGCTTTCCTTATCGTTGCCATGAAAATTATCGTGACTGCTTCCTTTTAAAGCAACAGTCCCAGCAGGTCTGCTTCTTTCAAACTAATGGCACTAAAGGATACACAGGCCCTATTGGAAAACATCTGAAGTGAAGTTATAAAGAAAACTCACCTGGGAAAAGCCCAAAAAGGGCGTTTAAATCCTCAAAGATGGGTGTGGTTGGAAATTTCTTCGGGACCGCCCACTTGCCAGCCGTGATTGGCTACGGAGGCATTCGTGCTCGTTTTGGGACCACAGGGGGTATTTGAACTCTGTCCTTTAAAGTAATCAATCTGATCCTGCCGGTTGCAGTGGAATTGCTTCTTTTTTTGTTGTTCTAATGTTGTTATGTTATGTGGTGTTATGTAATGTTGTAATCTGTTGTAATGGCCACCAAGTCAGTCAGTTATTAGCGGAATCAAGGCTTCCCCAGCTAAATGGAAGGGTCTCCCAGCTAAATGGAAGGGTCGAACTGCAGTAGTTTGAGGGGTGTTCGAACTGTTAGTGAATACGTCGTGCGCGTGAGTCGCTGAATATGAAAATTTCACAGTTGCTTGATTCTGATCCAAGTCTAGCTACAAGGGAAGGATGGTAGGTCGAAGTGGCCGTATAAAATGAGATGTATACCACCTGATGCGTCTCTAGACGCTGATTCCAAATCTGCCTTCCAAATCTGCTAAACGGCTCTCCGAACGGAGTTATGAAGCGTAATAGCTCAGTGGTGATGGTCCGGGGTGGCAGGTAAAAGCTCGTAGGATCGGTTCCTTTGCAAGTTTGTTGCTTTGCTTTTGTCCGCAACACTTCTAGAGACAAAAGCAAAGCAACCAATTTGCAAAGGAACCGATCCTACGAGCTTTTACCTGCCACCCCGGACCATCACCACTGAGCTATTACGCTTCATAACTCCGTTCGGAGAGTTTAGCAGATTTGGAAGGCAGATTTGGAATCAGCGTCTGGAGACGCATCAGGAGGTATACATTTCATTTCAAACGGCCACTTCGACCTACCATCCTTCCCTTGTAAGTTAAGAGGCAACTCGTCCATGCACCCGCGGAATTTTTCTCTCCGATACATCCGACTACAGTGTTGGGACATATGTGTGAGTTCCTCTGTTTGAAGCCCTATTCCGCCCCTTCGTGCTCCTTTAAATTTTATCTAGTTAAAAATATTTTTCATTGACTTGGTCTTTGGTCAAATTGTTGGCTGTAACTACATTATCTCGTCCTTACCTCGTAAAATCGTCCTGGGATTGTTGCTTCAAGGCCGCGTTCATAGCTCGCGACTCCGGAGAGTCAGGTATTCATGCCACGTCGACTCTGCAATTTGTAAAAACGATTTTCAAATGATGGGTCTTCAGAAGGCTGACCAGTTCCATTGCTGCTGAAACAGAGAAAGTTACGCACAGTACGTTCTCCTTCCAAATGGTTCGGAGTTTGAGATTTAGGCGAACGCAAGATGTGGAGAACGACGAACGAGACACAAGTAAAGATACTGTATTCACCGAGTGAGATTGGGATCGGCACTCTGAGTTCAGCAGATAAAGGGAGAGTCAGAACCATCGATTCAATCATTTTGTGTGATACGTATCCGATGATATATCTCGGGAGGCTGTCCCGGTAGAGTTGCGATATTTATTATCTCTATAGCAAAGAATAAGTATATTAAATTTGATGTTAGGAGATTAGGGACGTAGTTAGCAAAGTAATATATGATTATGAATGTCCCGAAACTCGTCTCTTGCAGACTTCGAATGATTAGATATGTTTGGAACTCTCGCGACTCCAATTCGCCTGAGAGAGCGTACTGTGAAGTGTAGCTAGATCTCCACGATATTTCAATATTGCAGAAAGATGCACGACTTTGCTAATTCGCGAGTTTTTGTCGAGAAACTCTTCAACTCATCCTGAAATCGTACGTCTTGAGCCTACATAAATACCACGGAGATGTCCTGTATAGCTCTCTTAAGACTACTATCCATAATATTTCCACCCCAAGCAGTCTCGCAAGCTTAAACTGAAATCTGCGTGATCTCTGGGAATACTAGGAGCGCATTTAGTACTTCCAGCCATTTCAATAAATCGTTAGTAGCTGTGACCTTACTACACGATGATCGAACGGGCCAGGCGTGCACATATCACATAAACAACCATGTGATACTGAGAAATTTGCTGTACATCCTGCTATTTCCTTTCGATGGAGCGAACCAGAAGCCAAGGTGTGCATTCAAAAGCCGGATTGGATCACACCAGGGGCTTGCAATACTAATGGTGAGTTCCTCTCTCTGTGGACCCGTGCATCAAGTGCGTTTTACGGGCCCGAGACTTTTTTTAAGTCTACTCGGAGGTATGTGATTGTGGGCTAGGCACATGAAATCATATCTTCTAGCGCGCGAGATGAAGACGTTCGAAGCACTATGCAGCAGAGTTGGACGACAGCCGCTCTCTACAAACATGAGATTAGAGATCATACAAGACTGTACTCCAGGTAGAAGAGCTTTGGCAGGGCACACCATCTCGGTCACGACAACTCTGCCAGCGCCCGCGCGTCTCGAGACGTCATGCGTACGCAACTGGAATAGTGGAAGACCGCATTGCAGGCAGTAAAAAGAACCCTAGGTTTCCCAATAATGTTTGCGTACTGCAAGCTCGGCTCTCATCTACGACAACCTATCTGCATTTTTATTCTTTGCCTAGCCTACCGCTACAGATCCCGTTGCTAGTACACGCAACGGACTCCTCGGCCTAGATCCGATGTGTCGAGTTCGCGCGCTCCCACGTGTCACTACATCTAGTTACTATTGGGAACGATTCCCCATCACCTACAAGTGGTTAGACTCCCGAGAGCAGGTCGCTGAAGGGAACCAGCGGGATAGTGGAGCTGTTTCCACCAAAAACGGCCCGTCGCTTACCGGTTTGATCCGTAAGCTTTCTTCGTTTACCCTACACCTTAGCGATGTCGTGATTTCTGTTCGCAGACAAAAATTTTCGCGGCTGTAACGTCTCTCTATATGAGGGGTTTCCGAGTATATCCAACGCGCCATCGAGAGGATGATGCTTGAGTTACCCTTGAACGCAAGTCGCAGAACGGGCGTAGCTAATCGCGAGAAGGTACAATTATAAACAGACCAACAAACTATCAATGGTGTATTATCCGGATCAAATATCTTCCTGTCAGTGTTTTCTAGCATTTCTATGTCAACAAGTTAGGACTAATTCTGTAAGTCATCAGCGTATGCGTCCAGTATGGAGGTACGGTGACCAAGAAACTACATTCACACGTTGCTGATTATCACTGGTCGCTGGGTGACCAATTGGAACAGGACCGTTACCTATGACGTAGACTGATCGTGCCATGTATCGATTTCTAGAATAGAACTGATACAACTAACGTGTCTGCCCGCGACAACTGAGTCGCCCGATGCGTATGACATTGTTTCATGGCCTATGAGAGCGTCTTTTCTCAAAGAACTAAGAGAAGGTAATAATCCCCGAATGATCTGATCCTTTGCGATTTCCTGCCAGTATGTGTAGGCACGGGACTCCCACTAGACAGACATCTCCAAAAACGAGGGTAGGAGAACGCTATGCTTGGCTGAGACTACTTTCAGATGCGTAACGGAGGCGATAACCCGTGGTTAGAAGCAAAGGTCTCAGACATGCCAAATAAATATATGATGAGGTTGATACCTAACGATGTATCAAAGACCCGACTTCGCAATGGGTGTCCATGGTGCTGTTTGTAACGTCTGAGTTTTGCGCGCCAAGGCACGTCAGTATGTAAGAGAATGGGAGTATAGTCACAATACACCCTTCTTCTAAAGCTCGAGTGTTCTATGATGGACGCGGGCGAACCAATCCCTTTTGTAGTCGCGGGTCCGAAAGATACGCTCCAACGTCATGATGTTGGCTGAATGGCCGCTAAGGCGTCACCCGCACTACTAGGAGGACTATATCGATACAGTACCAAAATGCTCAAGAGTTATCTCCCTAGTCTCTCCTGGGCTGGAATTTTCGTGACCGTCCTCAATTAATGGCTCCAGGCCTACGATTAAGCGCTTACTCTCCGACGCGTGCTCGGGCTTATTGACCGGCTCGACACCGACCCACCTCGGATCGTAGCGGCTGTTTCCCATTTTTTCTGAAGCCAATCGGATACTCGTGAACCGGGAGCTGAATGCTATTATCTGCCATGGAAATCCAGATTCTTCTTGAATTCAGATCATTTAGCGTTGAATATGAGCGCTGTGCCTCAAATTGAGAATTGCTATCCTACTATATATAACGCGGCTAGCATGTGTTTTGGTGTGTGTTGTGGTGGTGTATGTTTAACGAGACATTCATAGTCGACACCAGTACACCGGATAGCCGAAGTGTTTAGTATGTTATAGGTGGATGCGACAAAGTGGGACGTGATAGGAACTGCTAACGATGTTAATAGCAATAAAGGCCTAAAAATGCCCGACCCATCCCGCTCCCATTATTTCGTTTGTTTTTGCCGGTTATTGGCGGTAAGGCGGGAGGAAGTGGTGCTTGGGGGCTGCATAACGTGTGAAATCAGCTAGGTTGATTGCCGTATCAACCGATAGAACGACTGACATCTCCAGAAAACTTGTTTGTACGTGCCTCTTCCCAAGCCAGCCTCCTTCACTGCTAGTGGGAAAGAGGGTTTTGTTAACGGCCTTGTCGACGGTTTTTCTCAGTTTTTTCTCCACTGTCGTTCCACTTCGCATCTCTATACTCAGTTTCAATCGCCATAATACCCCCTTATTGAGCCCGACTTTTGCCTTTAACAACGGAAGGCCAACTCACAATGCGGAGCGAGCACATTTTAGCTGTTGAGGGAAAATGAGCTCAGCACGCTACCGAGAATTTTCCTGTTTTCAACCTTATGTGCTTACAATTGAATTTCAAAGCCAACTCGCAATCTAATGCTTGAAGATACCGCAACTTTTGTACTTGTTGGTGTCTATTGCTTGCTGTTTACGTTCCAACGTTTCTTTAATGATCTGATCTATGCGTTACATCTGATAACGATGTACGCTCATTATTTTAGTGGCTTCCTCATCAAGTGGTCAATCTGCCTGCATAATGACGTTAGTTTCTGTACTTCTTATTAGAATCATACCAGAAATTATTTGATTTGTCACTCTGGAACGTTGTACTGAAAGCTAGTCGTTGCTTGGAAAGTTAACCGCGCTTTTGTTAAAAGTAACGCCACAGACTCAGCATGTTTTTGGATCTCACCAGTGATTGATGTCTCGAACTGCTTCAATTTAGTCGGTGCTTGTTTCTTCGACTTAGGGATTGTTGTGCGGAATGAGCCCAGCAGGGTTTATTCCTTCAAACCACGCTAATGTTCAGCCTCGTCGATGCTCTCATGCATGGATGGCTTTCTTCTGATTTCTTTGTCGCAAAGATTATCATTTCTCCGCCTACGAGAGGGTCCTCACTGACTTCGTGAAATTAATGGTATGTGACACCACAACTTTATTGTATAACACCGAAGTACATTGCCCAGACTAGGAGATAAAAATACCTCTGCGTCTTTGCGCGTTCGCCATGAGTTCTACCGCCTAACCGGCGCTCCAATGTGTTATTACGTGCTGTTTGGTCGAGAAGATTGGTCCGAGAAGATTGGTTCGGGTTCATAGTGGAAGTGGAACTGCTGAATAATGCCCCAGTTGCGAAAAAAGCAAAGAAATCCGTAGAAAAGGCGCAAAATGGGACTTCTTTGCCCGTTGACCTCCGATAATGGACGAGCTAGCAACAGAGAGGTCGTTTGCACATGTTATACCGATAGCCGCTATCATTTCAGCAAACATCATGCTTTGATTGATGACGCATTCCATAGGGAAGATTTAGGATACGCACTCGAAGTGGAATATCTCAACCAAATGATAAGAACGATTTTGATAAATTTCTTGTGCCTTACGAGGTTGTTCGGTGGAACATTTATTAATGGCCTAACGTTTCGACTGAATCGTCGTCTTCAGAGGCCTGAACGTGTTTCAAGCGTTAGACTTACGCTCTACACCACCAAGCGCCTCATCAACTCTAGCGGTTTCGACATCGTGTCAGAAACCCCTCGAGAAGATCAGGACACAAGAAATAAACTCACCGTCGGTTCCACCCTTCGAGCGGAAAAGTCCGCTGCCACACAGAGCGCTAGTCAGTTAGAACTGAAGAATACCATACTGCCTCCTTATGTCAAAAACCAGTTTAGCTCCGCACGCAACCGCGCGCATCACATGGTAGGCTTTAGTGAAGCTGGACAACTTGCTGAATATTAGGTCACGTGGAGAAACTAACAGTAAGATGTTTGGAAGATGTGTCACATGAATTTCGAAGGCCGTCCAATTTTGCTGAAGATTGTAGCGTAATGGAGCGTTCATAGTTGGCGATTAGGCGATTAGTCTAAATGAAAAATATACGTATAGATTAGATTAGGCGAGTAGGCGAGTAGGCGATCAGGCGAGTAGGCGATTAGGCGGGAAGACTACATACGTATCGACTTGTATGCTCCGCCCTGAGGACGTTGTAGGCGAGTAGGCGAGTAAGGCGAGTAGGCGATCAGGCGAGTAGGATGAGGCGTGAGGTACTGACATACGTATGACTTGTATGGCTCGCCCTACGAGGAAGGTCTTTCAGGAAATGCCAAGCTTTCTCAAAACGGTTTTTTGCATGATATAGGGGTACATGCATGGAACACTGAACTATAGTTCATTTTTCCTGAGCGGCCCTCTGAATACCAAAAAAGGGGTTATGAAGTGGTCCGTGGTTCGAATCCTCACAGTGACAATTTTTTGCATTTTCTGTTCGTCTTCCAAAGTTTTCGAAAAAGGGTGTCAGCGTGAATAGCAGATGTCATATCTATAATTGGAGCAACAGCAACCTTCATACGCAGATTTTGACTAAAAAAACTGGTGGAGAAAGTTGCGACCGAACGGCGCCGTTGTAGCGCCCAATGGCGTCATAGCGAATTCAAATGACGTTTACGCTAAAAACTAATAGAATATTCGTAATCAGGACGCCGAATAACCCCTAACCCGAAAGTTTCAGGGAAAATTAAGATTTCGTCCCAACTTCGAACAGTTGGACCATGGGTAGATAGATCACTAGCCCGTCAGGCTCATTGGTAGATAATTTGGAGGCGACCTCCTTGTCATCTTTCACGGAATCCTGATCACGGATCACGGATCTTCATGAATCCTTTTCTGTAATAGACGACGGTAGACACTCAAGCCGGCGATTGGAGAAAGTCACCAATGACTATGTCATTAGGTTCTCCTCCTTGTCAAACAATGGCAGGCTGGGCTTCTGGTCATACTTCTGGCTGGGTCTACTGCCGATAGCTAGATCAGCTGCAAAAAACGCAACGTTGTGTGAGACTTGCCCTGCGAGGGAGAACCTCGGGTTCCGTGGTAATCACTAGGACGGACCCCTCCTATTCCACGTTAGCCCTTCTCCAAGCCTTCCGGGGGCAATTTGTTTATGAATTATAAAATTTCTATCGATGCACACACAAGTTCGTGAGAGACCAATACGAATTTGCAGTCGTAGGATCTCAAAACGAACATAAATCCGCATTATATGCATGCGCAGGAGTGCACGGTCACAGGAAAACGACAATAGAAAAAAAGCAAAACTTAGGCAGTGTGAGGAGTCGAACCATCAACACCGCCCTTTTCCGTCCGATTCACAAGAGCGCACCACTAACACTAGGCATCGATACTACCAGTCGGTAACATTGCTTCAGACGGCGCTGATGAATGTTCCACAATAGTTTCAATACATGCCAAGGTGATTGTTTTATTTTTGACCGAATTCCGCATTGTTTTCAATGGACAATTCATGAGAACCTTTTGATATGACACTGGTCAACGCTGTGTGCGATGTACGTCACAAAAAAGCGGTTAGAACGGCAGTTTCCTAAAGAATTTTTTCTTCGCTCCTTTTTTGGTATTCAGAGGGCCGCTCAGGAAAAATGAACTACAGTTTGGTGTTCATGCATGTGTCCCTATATCATGCAAAAACCGTTTTAGAAAAGCTTGGATTCGACTGAGAAGTACCCGCCCTGGTGAGGGCGTTGTAGGCGAGTAGGCGAGTAGGCGAGTAGGCGATTAGGCGATTAGGCGATTTGCACACGGCGCACTCCTTAGTCGTCAAAATTGAGGCGCACATGCATATTAGCTTCTCACCCATACACTAGACTACTAGTTGGTAAAAGCAGATCTTGTCAAAGTGTTGCATACAATCCAGATATCACCTAATCGCCTAATCGCCTAATCGCCTACTCGCCTGACCTACTCGCTGATGCGCAGAATCGCCTAATCGGCCTAACCGAATCGGCATATTTCATTGATGGATCTCGCCTACTCGTCGTAAGTCGACCTTGAATCGCCAGTACGATCGCAAAACTATGAACCCTCCATAATGCGCGCAGTAGCATGCGGAATGAAAATACACTTATCATGACTTCGTAAACATTTAGCATTGATATCGAGCTCGGGGTGATTTAGCGGTTTATAGAATTTCCACAATTGAAGAATCGGTGTGTAAGTGAAATATAACCAATCAATCAGCATCTAACCATGATGGAGATTGCAAATATGATGGAAATTCGCTATTGGTCCAAGCCCAGATAGTTGAGCAGCTCAACTTTCTTTGCTTCTTTAGATGAAAGGAATAGGAATGGAACATATTCACGTGCTATGGACCTGGTTTAGTTTCAAGTGCACGCTCAACTGTCGCTACTTTTATCAGTACAGTTGCCGCTCATACCACTTTCTGTCACCTACATTCAACCCTCGCCACCTTGATCGCTTGCCAGTGATAATTGCAACGAAGTTGGAGAGACCTGCATTCAAACGCTCTTATCATTCCTTGTCATTTCTTATCAGTTCATACTGTTCGCAATCGGTGTCCCGGTCCCAACCTCCACGCAACGTGTAGGAGCTAATTTACTGTCACCACGAAGGCTGCAACGAAATTAGCAGTACTCAAAATCCAAACTTCCTTATCATCCGTTATCGCTTGTTATCACTTCTGATCATCCGCTATCCGTGTTCCCGTCCCATCCCCTATACCACATGTGAGAGCCAAGGTTCCAATGTAACCGCAAGGGCCGCAACGAAACTGGTGGTATCCACACTTTGACGCTCCTTATCAGTTCTTATCAGTTGCTACCACTCAACTTCTTGGTCCCCGCCTCATCCCACATATCATATATGAGTGCAAACTCTCCACTGTCAACGCGAACGGTGCAACGAAATTGGTGACATCAACATTTCGACGTCCGTTATCAGCTCCTGTCACTAGTCATCACTTTCCGCCACCCGTCAGACACCACATAACCGCTTATAGTAGGATACTCAAGCGACGCACGTAACGCTCTGTCATTCTACAGCTCGCAGTGCGGAATGAACGGCAGTAGATCATTTGTTATTGAAGGACACTCATCGCGGCTGTTCATTCTTGGATTTCTAGTGATATCCAGAATGCTTCTAATGCCTTCCGCGCGGAAATTTCCGTCTCTTGAGCCAGCAGCGTGCACCTTATTTCAAAGTCATTCCCGTTATGCTCCTCACTATTGGCACGGCACTGCTACGTGTGTGGACAACGGTAGATCTCGCTTTGAAAACTAGATGTCTATGGAACGTTGGGAACTCGCCGTAGAAAGAATGCAATCTTTTGCTTTGGGAATACCACTAACCGACTACCATTTGCTGAAGCTCACCGTTTGATACACGCGATAGAGTGCAGAGGTAAGGTGGTGTATGTAAACCAACGTTATGGCCGCATAGTTAGTGACTCGCGAGATTAGGATAGTAGGCGACAGGATATTGGGATAGTGGAAGAGTAGAGATTGCGCTGACAAGATGTACGTATCGATTGAAACCGCTGGAGAGTAGTAGATCAGGCGATTTCAAGCGAATAGATCAATACATATCTCAACTTGTCAGCGCACTATCCTAATCCCATCAGCTCTCCTATCTCCTACGCTACTGTCCTAACTAATGTATTCGCAATCTACTACATTACGGGCGAAATATCAATCGAATAAAATAATCTAAATAATTAGACACAAGAACGACAATCTACATAACTCTAATATATAACACTCTACTAGGATAAAAGAAAACAGCCACTGCGATACAGAGTGCAAAAACGGAAATGGTATAACTAAAAAAGTAAAATGATAAAGAACTATGAAAAGTAAAAGAAAAGAAATGACTAATAAAATAAGCAAGAATAACAATAAAGGCCACGTCAAACAAATAGAAGCAATTGACAAAAGGAAAATGAGACCAGCAGTGGAGAGGGCAGCAAACAGGAGATCAAGAAACAGCGTTAAAGTACTAAAGTTACGGTAATAATACTGTAATATACGGATGAACTGATATATGGAAATTATACTGAAGAAAAAGCTACTGACAAGACGAACTGCAGAAGATTTACAACCAAGTATGAAAAGTGTGATTTAGGATAATAAGCGCCCGTCACGCTGGGTTGACAAGGATGGCCAGCGTGAGCCGCAACGGAAGGCAGGTGTTAGTCCTCAAAAGTTTATAATCTGTATTTGGTGAGACTGTTATGGCACTATCCTTTGCGAGCTACTGCCGCGCTGCGTTACTGTCGCGGCGGCTTGTGCATCTGAAAGGGAGGTCTTCCAGGTGTACCCGCGCTTTCTCAAAACGGTTTTTTGCATGATGTAGAGGGATGTGCGTGGATTACAGAACTGTAGTCCATTTCCGCTAAATGGCCTCTCTGAATGCCAAAAAAGGAGTGAAAATAATTTTGTCGGATACTGCAATTTTTGCGCACTCACCGTGGTTTGTTTCATTCATGGCGTGGACTGCTTGCATAACGAAGGGTTCTCGCAAGCTCTGTATCGAAAACAACGCGAAGTTTGGCCAAAATTGGAAAGTTGTCGTAGTGATGTCATGCTATGTACTGAAGAGCGTGTGGAAGTTTCATAAGTGCATTTGGCTACTCACATTCGGCAGCGTCGGTGGTGTAGTGGTTAGCGATATGGACTTCAATTGGCACGGTTGGACGGGGTTGCTGGTTCGGATCCTCGAGATGCGCAAATTTTTGCGTTTCTTGTTGGCACTTCCAGATCTCGATCTCGAGGCTCCAAGTTGCATAAACGCCATAATAGATGTATTATTCATGATCAGAACCGTTAATAACCCCGATGAGGTAAGTTTTCACCGAAAGCAGGCAAACAAAGTTGTAACGTCGAAATGGCGCCAGATAGCGGCGGCTCCAAAAAACAATGCCATATTCTTAACCAGCGCACTGATTTACCTCTATAGCCGAAGTTTCGAGGAAAATCGCATCTTTGACCTAACTTCGAAAATTTCCACCAGACATAAGTAACTCTTCAAGTATTTCCAGTCGCTTGGGGGCGAGCTCCGTGTGGAGAACTAGCAGAAAACTACTGCATTGCGGGTGTCCCCTCTCCCCGACCGTCATCAGCTTGGGTGTCTGCTATTCTGTTCGGTAGGAACATTTCTCATTCCTTGATGAGGATCTAGAGGAGGTCATTTCCAAGAAGTTCGCCGTCGAGCCTGACGTGCTACAGAGTTTACTTATTACTCATGGAGCAATTTTTCGAAGTTGGGTCAAAGTCTTGATTTTCTTGGAAACTTCGAATACAAGGGTAATCAGGTGTCCTGATTACGAATATGACATTCATTTTCAGCTCCGACATCATTTTGGGACCCCTATGACGCTGTTCGACGGCACGTTGGTGCCGTTCTTGCGTCATAGTTTTTCTCCAACCAAGAAGCAAAGAAAGGGACCTGGCTAATAGGAATAAAATTCAGATTTCCTTTTCATATCGAGTTTTTTGAATGCTGATTGATTGGTTATATTTCCATTCACTCGATTTTCGATTGTGGGATTCTAATAACGCTATATCGCCCGGTCGTATTTCTGCTTAATGTTTCGAAGTCATGTAATACATTCTCACCCTGCGTGTACTGCGCGGCATTTACGCGAACCTCCAGCGAAATTGGACAACTTTATTCATGTGAAACCATCTTCCGAACATTTTCTTTTGGTTTTCGTCACGGACTTATTCTACAAGTTGTTCAGTGTTCACGTGCAAAGCCCCCACCATGAGCCGCGCGGTGAGTTGCGGAGTACTGGTTTTTATATTAATTCGTCCCTAGTGTGTCTTGTGGTGTGTATGATGTGTTAGTTGTTGTCATAAATCGTTTAGCTGTGGTCACGCTGTTGCCAATGGTTCTGTGATATGTTATAGGGGGTGGGATGGAGGACACAAGTGGTACGTGATAGGAACTGATAACGACTGATAATAGCTGATAAGAGGGGCTAGAAAGCGAGCATCGCCAATTTCGTTTTGTCGTTCATATTGGTACTAGAGCGTCTATACTTACAAGTGTTATGTGGGGTGGTCCCGGGACATTGGTGGTACATGATTGGAAGCGATTCGACACAGATCGCATTTCGTACCGGGCATCTCTATTAAAGTGTTAGAGTGGGAAGGGACGGAGACATGCTGATGGGGTGTTGCAAATGATACATGATAGAGGTGATGAGGCGCGCCCAGCGCCAAAGTGTCGTTTCGATCCAATACCGCAGCTCGAGTTGCATAGGTCCCTATTACAGTTATAAGGAGGGTGGGACGGGGATTGCTGATGGGTGATTGAAGTGGTTAACCCGATAAGATCTGATAAGGGGAGATGTCGAACGCAAAGTGCGATTTACATACCCTAGGCTGGCGTCTGGCACTAGAGCCGGTCCTATTACAAGTGGTTTAAGGGTGGGAGGGGGACATTGTGGGAGGGTGATGAAGTGGTTCAACGATAAGATTCATGATAAGACGTCAGAACGCAAAGTGCCCCGATTCATACCCAGCTTCGTTGAAGGATTCCCATTTCAGTTGTTTATGTTGGATGGGGGTGATATTGTTGGTTGGTGATAGAAAGTGGTTACAACTGATAAAGGCTGATAAGGCGCGTCAGAACGCAAAAGTCGTCGATCCCGTTAGCGCTGACACTAGAGCGTCCCTACTTGCAAATTCTATTTGTAGTGGTACGTGCACATATGTGATTTGTATGACCACCTTATTTATAGCGCGATTGCCATGAACTCCAGCCGACCGCCTGTCAAGTCTTCAGCAAATGATAACTTTCATTTCTATCAAGAAGCCCAAACTCATTAAACCGCTAATCCTTTCGGGGCTCTAAATCATGGTGAATGTTAATAAATAATAGGCCTCAGCTCCTCATTCATATATTTAGACATATTTCATCTTACTTTTGAGCAGAGATTGACAGCAATCCTATTCACCGCTAAATTATCTGAATTCAAGAAGAATGCTGGATGTTTACAGTTGTGAGATAAATACCAGTTCAGCTCCAGACGTTATCACGCGTATTCTCGATGGACTTCAGCGAAACTGTGGAGGGTCTAACACATTCAATAGTGAGATGGTTAATGGAGTATCTCATGCTGATATTCCATGGGTCCTCCAGTTTCGCTAAAGCCTGCCGTGTGATGCGCGCGATAGCGGGCGAAGCAAAACTGGTTATAAATATGACATCAATTCCTGGTGTTGGCGTATTTGGTGCCAATTTTGTTGCGTCAAATCACAATGCAAAAAATTTTGTCACCGCGGGGAATCGAACCAAGGACCATTTGCTCACTCCTTTTTTGGCATTCAGAGGCCATTTAGCGGAAATGGACTACAGTTCTGTAATCCACGCACATCCCTCTACATCATGCAAAAAACCGTTTTGAGAAAGCGCGGGTACACCTGAAAGACCTCCCCTTGTGAGAGCTGAGATCGCAGAGAAGCGTGGAAATTGCGGCATGATGTATTTCCTGCATAACGACGTTCGTCTACCCACTACAACAGCCACCCGACAGAAGCAATCGACTCATGGAAAGTGGGAAACTCACTTAACCAGGATATCGGTACAACAGACTACCACCTTTTCTTTCGCTATCGAATGCTATACAAGAGAAAACGTTCGAAGATGAAGATGACATAGATCGCTGGTTGAGTAACTTTTTCGAGTCGAACTCAGGGCAGTTCCTTGCTGGAGGCAGCCGAAGTCTGCCCGAAAAGTGGCAAAGAGTGATAGAGTGTGATGGTGATTACCTTGCTTCCTCATGTGTTTTGTTTCTTTCAAAAAGTTAGTAAAACGATAACTGTCGAAAACCGCAAAGACTTTCCCTACAACCTATATAATTAGCAAAGTGAAGAGTAGATGCAGAATTCGTACGCTCCATGTAATTATCTCAATTCAGGTCCCACTCGAAGAATTCTGATACCAGCAGCGGCCCAACAGGTTTATCGACGGTTAGCCTTTCTCGTATTATCGATAGCGAATAGATTTGCCGAAAGTGTGCCACTCTTTCCTCATTGTGCTTGCTTGACTGCTATTGTCTATTCTGAGCGGTCTCAGACATGAGCATCACAGATATTCGCTACAAATCTTTCTATCATATACAGGCTGACAAAAATTACGACCATAACATTTTATAACCCAAAAAAGTTTCAATGGGACAACCGTCAGTTTTGGTAGGGCCTGAATTTGTTTCATATCGGGACGACGATGCGGCGGACGTGATCAACGTCTGATTTATTCCAAATTTTAGAAGCTGATTTTGAAATCACCCCTCTTTTTGCATTTCAATTCATGCTCTTTATAAGGCCTCCAACAGTAGAGTTTAATGGATTCGAAATCGAACTGACACCAAGTCATAATTCGTCCTTAATAAAGAACTAATTTTGGTCGCAACGAGGTGGATTGTTGCATTGGTCTAGCGGCTGAGGCAGACTCCCTGAAGACGAATAAAACTGTTATGATTCTGCTTTCAGAGGACCATTGCTTTTTCAAGGATGTCCTTGATATCTTCATGCTGCTTTTCGTGCTTTTATCAACAAAAATCAGTGGAGGAATCAGATAAAAAACATTGCCGGAAGCACTGATACAGCTCCAAATCATCAAACATTGATCGTGTAGATATTCCAATTGCGATTTTTCTTCGAAGCTCGGCTGAAACGTTGAAGGCGACTCTGGGATTCCTAGCCGCCAAAACGTTGAACTTTTTTGCGATAGCACAGGACGTCCTATGATCGCCGCGCCGAAGAGATCGATAACTCCTCACATTACTTCTTCCGATCTTGCTTTAATTGAGCGGTAGTAACTTGTCCGTTTGACAAACGGTAATCTTCAATTTCATGCTCGTTTTCTGCTATAAATCGGCAGATTTCCAGGAAGCTTCGAAATGTTTGGCCTCTTATTCAAGCTTCATCATCGTTCAACTTTCTGGGCATTCCTCGTCTTAATAATTCTTTGAATTCATCGGATGAAAGTAGACCGTTTTCAATCTTTCACGAGTTTGGTTTAAACGCAGTCATTCTCATTCTATTGCTGCACCATTTTTGGATGGTTGTTAGAGGAACTGTGATCCTCGAAGCAACCACTGAGTTCCAAGTCCGACTCATCGCCACCCGCTCGGTCGGGAATAGCAGCTGAAAATAGCTGATGCGGGGGTCAGAAGGTGGGTGCCGCTAATTTTCGTTGCAACTTTCGCGCGAAGAGTAGAGGATTGGTCATTACATGGGTTATAGGGAGTTCATGGTAACAGAAAAGGTGATAAGTGATAACGAATGATAGATGGCGTCAAAATCTAGATGTGACCAGGTTTATTGCTCACTTATCGGTGACAGTGGAATGTTGGTTGCTATCAAAAAACGAGTTACTAAACACAGTTATTTTTCGGATTGCAGAACGCTAATACGAAGGAACTTCACTACGCCACTGAGGTATGTGCGAAATTATTCTTCTTTGGTGGTCAAATTTCATT
>MU869313.1:40013-52654 GCA_036418205.1 Ostertagia ostertagi | reverse complement strand
CCAAGTACGACTCCCCCTCCAACCTAAACCAAGTACGACCCCCCCGTTGGTACTTGTACCAACGTAGGGTTGACCCTGGTAGCGTATCAAAAAAAAGGGACTTATACATGGAGCAAATTTTAATTGTGCTCAATACAAAGGGAAACATTTTCTCTGAATCCTACTCTTTGACATTAATGAAGGTGGTCTTATGATGATTTGTCTCATGTTTGGGTGGCGTGACTAAGCTTAATATTTCTGTGGAATTTCAAAAGGAATTTGAGGACGTGAATAGTCTAAAGTTTGGCTGATATGATTCAGTTTAATGATTCAGTTTAATTTCTCTTTTGAATTTCGACGATGTAATAACATCTCGTGCTGTTGTCGCAGCTGTGACGTTAGCGGCACGCGCTCGCGTCCGCGCCGCCGATGAACTATTCTCTCCCTCCATGAGCTCACGTGACGGCCGATGGCCTTTCTCGGTAGCTGGCGGGCAGCCCGATCGATACACCGCTATGCGTTCGAAAGTGCGTGGGAAAGGCATCACGCACCGCGCACGTGAATCGCACGTGGCCGCCAAGGGCTGGGAAGGCGATCGGCGATAGGAGAAGGCCGAAAACGGTGAAATAACCAAGTTTGAATGTGGGCAGTATTGCATACCATTCGGAAGTACTTTTTATGGGGAATCGACCAGTGCACATCTCAGTTCTGAAGGATCACATGGAAAAGCAAAAAATGAGATCATTTCTCGGGGACATGACGAGGATGATGTTTGGGACCACTCCACGGAAAAAACACTCACCTACGACCAAGTTTTTCATCAAATTCCTACAAACAAGTAAGCGTAGTACACGAAAGTTAAGGAATTTTCTTCGCGTCCTTCTCAGGTTCCTTTGAAAAATCTCTTGGAAGTTGGGACATGTCACAAAATAGGCCAACTAGTCCCGCTGAAATCCGATCTGAGATTTGCATGTGAACGCGAGGGAAGGGAATTTTGGGCTCAGAGACTACACGTCTCACCGTTCAGGGCTTTGAAATGAAATAGAAATCCTGGAAACTTCAAGAATATTCAATTAATCTCGCCATGTAATAGACCAAGTCGAGTACGGCGCATTCTGGGGACAAGTCTTGAAGCCCATCTTTCTATATACGATCATCTTAAGTCATGTTGATATATGGCCGCACTCATGTAATAAATACTTCTTGATGTGTAACTCGTCGGACCATGCGCATCTATATGAACTGGTTGAATTTGAAAGTAATATTCTGAATAGAACTCGAAAGGTGAGCTCAACAGTAATCGTCAATTGCGACTTAATTTTAATTCGAGTTATAACGATCTTCACGAAAATCGACCGCAAATATCCGGATTCGGGGGATTTATTCAAACCGCAAGTACTGTACATATATGAGGGTCTGATGTTATAAGCATCATTATAGCCACAAAATTAATATAACGTCAGCAATCGAATGTTAGAAGAAATTCAAATGCGGATGATTTCAATTGCTCCGCTTTTTTTCATTCATTCTATTGCAGTCGGTGGTTGTATTACTGTTAGAATGGTGGACTTTGCCCTACATGGACGTGCGTCTCGTGAGTTCAAGCTGGCTGTTTGATATTCAGTAATTATTTTGCCAGCGTCTTCAGACAAATTCAATAAGATAAGCTTATGTTTATTCAGTTCCGAAGTACCAGCATTTTTTGTTCTGCCGACTAAGATCTGGCAAATTATTTCCAGAAACTTCAAAAAATGATTTTATCAAGTGAGGAAAATTTTCAAGACTGCGATAAGATGACCGGCGTTCTCTACGATAAGAAAATATCAGAGCGACTGAAATCTAAGATCTACAGAACCGTAGTCGGATCAGTCGCCATTTACGGAGCAGAGTGCTGGCCCGTGACCAAAGAGGTTGAGGCTCGTCTCAAATGCTCCGCTGGACTGCCGGGGTCACGCGTCTGGACCACATTCGCAACGATGCCATCAGAAAACGGTTCGGTGTGGCTCCCATCGCTGATAAGATGCGCGAAGCTCGCCTGAGGTGGTACGGTCACGTCCTTCGCGCTAATGATGAGAGTGTCCGTAAGATCGGTCTAGACTTTAACGTGCCAGGAAAGCGGCCAAGAGGACGCCCGAAGCAACGATGGCTTGATACGTTGCATGAGGATTTGAAATTAGTTGGCCTTCACCCCGATCAGGCACATAATCGGGAAAATGCGCCGTAAGACAGGAAAGGCGACCCCGCATGGTTGAGGAAAGAACGCTAAAGAATAAGAAGGAAAATTTTCAGGACTCGGAGAGCTATCGAATTGTTGGTGTTTGCAATCGAATTTTTCAAGAGTTTCAGCTCCGTCCGTCAGGAGGAATTCTTCAGTATGAATATGGGTGATTACAGTGCGTGCATGAATTATATATATTCAATTATGATCTTTCCAGATTTTGCATTTTCGGAACAAGCAGCCAGAAGGGAATTTTCTAGTATCACCATCTAATTGCTCACCCTTAATTCGTCTATGACGCAATTTTGATACGATCAGTTTTCCTTCTCACTTTTTTTAAAATTATATTTTGAAATGGAAGCCAACTGCTCCTAACTCGCAATCAAGGGTGGAGATTGAAAGTGTTCATAATGGAAGGAATGAGACAACCGTGAGTTGACCCTAGATCACACCATGAGCTTCCTAGTTCATTTGAGAGGTACAGAAATTCAACATATAAGAGAACAAAAACGAAGCGTAGGAAAGACCAAAGGAAACAGGTAAAGATTATTGTGATCGTAATGAGTTCCTTAAAGCAACAATCCAGGAACGAATTCGCGGGTAAGGACCACCTATAATGACGTTGCAGGTGAGAAGTTGGTCAATGGAGAAAGAAAAAGTAGAAAAAAACGTCGGGCAGGGGCTTAGACAGGGACTCCCCCTGCCGTTTAGGGAGAGTGTGTTGGACGAGTTGTCCGAACCTGCCCGTAGTACATGCGCTCCAATTGCAACTGCTGGCAAATAGCTGCATGCTTGCAAATACATAACTATTTGCCAGCAATCGAAATTGAAGCGCTTCAATTGCGTTCTTATGGAATCGACCTCATACAGCGCGCGTCGTACAACGCTAGTCGAGTCAAGCGCGGCAGCACGTGTTGGAGGGGCTACGACGTCTGTGGGATCCCCTCTGAAGATTTGACTGCTGTCCAACGCCTTATCGAGATAAGTTTGAAGGTGTGACATGTACATGAATCAATCAGTTGGGCATGTTCCACACTTGAAACCACAATGGTTTAACCTGCTGACTGTTGCTTACTTTACTTACATTAGTGAGCACGATTGCACAGGAGTACGATGTAACCAGTAGCACATGTCGAGAGAAGTTCAGCACTAGCTCTGTTTGAAGTGCCGGAAACCCACTTTAAAGGAGCTCACTTTGAAGGAAGAAACTGTTTGAAAGCGGCGAGACTTCCTTTAAACGCTGGATCCCGCCACTTCAAGCAGTGTTGAGTCATTAGTACATCGCTCGATCCGCTGGTACATCGTTCGATCTGCTGGCACATAGTTCGATCTGCTGGTACACAGCTTGATCCGCTGGTGCAACGCCCGTATCCAGCCATTCGCTAGCAAATCGCTGGATTCGTAAAGTCTGACATCGCCTAAATTTTCTGTGCGGATCACTCACCTAGCCTACTAGTGAAAACTCCACTTTCACCACAAACTCACATGTACTTTCACGCGACTGAAGCGGATACGACCACCCCCCCCTCCTATAACTCAACCAGGTACGACACCCCCCCGTTGTTACTAGTAACAACGTAGGGTTAAACCTGGTTCCCACTGGGCAAACGGCCAGTGTAGCGAAATTCGCTGGTTTATCGGACCAATGTTCATTTCATTTCGAGATGTCACAACGCCCCGCCGTTATCAGTTCGGCATGGAAGGGCTCAGAAAAACATTATCAAAACTGTAATTTGGTGCTGTTTGTCTTTTGAGAAATATTTGCCACAGGAACAACTGAGAAAAAACAAATGTGCTACTGTATGATTCTCGGCCGCACGTATCCTGACATATAAAAGCAGCCCAAAATAGCATTCGTCCGATTAACTCAACACTCGGCACAACTATGCTCCTTTTCCTAGTTCTGGTAAGGGCAAATTTTATTTATTACTCGCATTATTAGGTATTAGCGTTAGTTTCAAGGGTGCTCAAAGGGTGACAACCACCAGGGTGGAAATCGTGTCGAGGAAATGGCCGCCCCTTCACGACCCCCCCCGACCTCACCAGACCCTGATACGACCCCTTTTGCCCTCCGCACATCGGTTTCATGATCAAAAATGTTATTTTTAGATGTACAAGAGGGAGCAGCGCCGCTGCCACGCGGATGCTCCGCTGTTCAAATCCTGAACCTAACTTCCACCAGCTAGTGTTTTTCGAAGAACTGGATCTGAAAACGGACTAACCTGTGATAGACGAGAAACCAAATAAGAGCAGGGAATAGACTTCTACTAGAGAAGAACGGGAGTAGAAAAGAGAAGAGGGACTGCCTACAGGCAGTTTAACAGCCTCGAGCTCCAGTGTAGCGGCACCAACCACCCGCGGGTGTGTTGCAAGATGTGCGTGGAGGCGCTAGTTAAAAAATCACCAAATGTTCCGCACCCACTGTTCCTACAGTAGTGGCCAGACTAACGGCTTTTCCAAAATTTCTCTTCTGAACATCACTTGATCGTCTCCAAATTTGCAACAGTTATTAACTAGTGTTTCTCTGACCCACACAAAAATATCAACCCTCAGCTTGAACCAGGGTTTGAAAAATTAAAGATTTTTCGAATTTATTGAAGGTGAATTTATTGAAGGTATTGAAGGTGGAGGGGTCAAAGATCACTTGATCCGTTTATTTGATTTAAATAATGTATAACCCAACAGAACAGTCAAGTAAACAGTCACTAACATTAAGCAAGTCTAGCACATTGCCCAGAACTCTCTAAAGTATTGGATACATAAACTGGATTTGAATGCGGGGTCAACTAATGAACTCACTCTCTAGTGGGGTCTCTCTCTGTAGTCCCGTATTTTCGTGGCTCTTTCATTGACATACGAATTTGTAGGTCCTCCCTAGTGGTTCTGTAATGTTTGGCTCAAGAGTCTGGCCTGGCTGGTCTTTTAAAAGCACCCCATGCTGTCGAAACCACTCCTGCATGTGAGAGGCCCGATGCTTTGAGTCGCTGCTCTGCTGACAGACAAAGCCAGGTCGTGTGGCAGCCATGTCTACGGATACATAACATCTTCTAGAATCTAAGTCTATACTACGTATTCCTTAGTTCTCAAAGTCTAAGAAGAGCGCTCGCTGTGAAGTGGGTGGGAGTAGAATGTGATTGACTAAGCCTGAAACGAAGGTTGATACAGGTTTCTAAGGTCATCTGGAATGACAAAAACATATTACTGATGCATGACAGCAAGGATACTAGGGTGAAACTCCAGTTCGGGGGGGGGGGGGGGCACTCCATTGCTATCTTATCCGTAGTACTAGAGAGCAGTTCTTTGGGCTATCGAACACTACGGATAAGATAATAAGTGAACGACTCATTTCGAGCGTACTTTTGATAAGGACCGGTGGATGTCCTACATTCCACACTACCTGCCCACATCCCATCCACTTTTCTGCACAGGTGATCCACCCTGGAGCTCCTGCACCCTTAGCCCTTTGCGGAGGTGTCCTTTCTCCTGGTCCAGGACCGTTCCCTTGGGTCATGGCAGGCGGAAATGTGAAAACGTTTCAGGGTTTCTCACCCATTACACCAATATTTATCAGAAGTCTACTTTAAATGAGTCGATTACGTGTCGTGAGCCCTCTAATCCTTAGTATTGGAGAAAAAATGGAGTGCCCCCCCCCCCGAACTGGAGTTTCACCGGATACTAGTAATGTACGGCATAACGAGAGGGAACGTTTTGATCCAAAGAATCAGCTGCCAATTGTGAAACTTGGCGGAGGCTTGATAAGGTTGCCTTGGAAAAAAGTGGACCACGCTACACGACTGAGGTAGCGATGAAGGCAGACGTTTGCTGTCATGTTTTGGAAGGTGTTATGCACACGACCTGACTTTGTCTGTCGGCAGAGCAGCGACTCAAAGCATCGGCCTCTCACATGCAGGAGTGGTTTCGACAGCATGGGGTGCTTTTCATAGACAGACTACTACATTAGTACATTACAGAACTACTAGGGAAGGACCTACAAATTCGTATGTCAATGAAAGAGCCATGAAGCGACTACAGAGAGAGAGAGACCCCACTAGAGAGTGAGTTCATTAATTGACCCCGCATTCAAATCCAGTTTATGTATCCAATACTTTAGAGAGTTCTGGGCAATGTGCTAGACTTGCTTAATGTTAGTGACTGTTTACTTGACTGTTCTGTTGGGTTATACATTTATTCAAATAAACGGATCAACGTGATCTTTGACCTGCCTTCAATAAATTCGAAAAATCTATAATTTTTCAAACCCTGGTTTGAGCTGAGGGTTGATATTTTTGTGTGGGTCAGAGATGAGAGATTATATTACTTAAAGGCAAAGGTCGGGCTCAGACACGCTAGAGAAGTAATTCCCGTGCCTGGAGGTTGTATGTGGGTAGCTGCACACATTGCAGCAACTTCCCACCTTGAAAAACGTCGTTAAGCCCCGGGCGCCGCCTTCAATCCGGGACCGCCCACCTCCGGAAGTGGTGCGTGGCTGGCATAACGTGTGAAATCAGCTAGGTTGATTGCCGTATCAACCGATAGAACGACTGACATCTCCAGAAAACTTGTTTGTACGTGCCTCTTTCCCCAAGCCAGCCTCCTTCACTGCTAGTGGGAAAGAGGGTTTTGTTAACGGCCTTGTCGACGGTTTTTCTCAGTTTTTTCTCCACTGTCGTTCCACTTCGCATCTCTATACTCAGTTTCAATCGCCATAATACCCCCTTATTGAGCCCGACTTTTGCCTTTAATAAATGTTGTAAATTTGGAGACGATCAAGTGAGTTTCAGAAGAGATTTTGAAAAAACCGTTTGTTAATAAAATTCTGGCCACTGCTGTGTAACTTTCTTTAGCCGCAATCATTTCGGAAAAGAAAGGCAGCATCTGAGTGAATCCAATTTCTTAACAGTGCTGAATTGCGCTTTTAAAAGTTTTGCGGTTGTTCGGAACAATCTTTTGCGTCGAGGAAATATCAAGAAATTTTCGAAGCCACTCGAAAACTCTATTCCTCCCTCGCCGTAGTAGGGAACTTCTTTGAACACCTTCAAAATGCTTCTGTACACGTCAGTTCGATGGAGTAAATTGAAAATGATGCACTTGGCGCAGATCCATTCCGTTCTGGTATGCGCCATGCAGTGACCCCACTCGGAGTCGTTTGAAAGGTGTTTTGTCTACACGACAACTACTTGTGCAGGCCGGAAGGTGTTTCTAGTCTCAATTAATCAGAATAACTCTTATGGTCATAGTATAGTATGATCATTCCTTTATTAACGTTTCCTTTCCGACCCTGTTCCGATGAATGACGCATTTGCGGCTGCAGTATTGATATATGCCAAGGAGACTGCGAATCTCCCCGTTTGAACTTTCTACTAGTATACTGTTCATCCACTAGATTCTCAAATGTGTACACTAATTTAGAGTAGATATTCGCTGCCCATTCCCTACGATTCTTCTGCAGGAACGCGTTGCCTTCCTCTTCGTACTGATCACTACGAACCAAATCAACAAGCACTTTCCATTTGAATTTTAATTCCAGACAGTGTAAGATATTATTTGCATTAGGCTAACTACAACACTTGTGAAACTAATGATGACAGCAAATAAGTGGCAGCAGCACCGTTGTGTCCGTTGATGAACCTTTTGATTACGACCCCTCCCAACCTCTCATCGGAGCAAATACGACCCCCTTGTCGGGGATTCCCTCGGCCATTATTCACCCTGAAAACCACACATTCATTAGTAGGTTTCTTGACTGCAGAGTGTGTGGTAGACAGCAACCTTTTGAAGCCGCTCCGTTCGTACTAATCATTCATCGTTCGATGATGGTTAGAAAAGAGATGGGATCGTGATTCATTGCGTAGAACACAAAGAAGGAAGGTCTAAGTGTACATTGGTTTAGAATTGGCAAGTGTGTTGAAAAATCGCATTTCAGATTTTCCTGGTGACCCAAGGAAATGGACAAGGTAAGTTGGCAGCATTCCTAATCTTTGAAAGTTTCGCAGTTAGTTGGTAAAAGATCGCTTCCACAGTCTCTATACATTGAATCATCCGATTGGAGCATTAGGGCAGAAATGTTGTTGAGGAAAGTGTAAGTGCCCGTAAACTCGCTCGCTGTCCGCGCGGGGTGAATTTGGGACCGTTCTTGATTAATCTGGGAGAAAAATTGGCAGCCACACGACGAGCAGAAAAGCAGCTTTGTACATTGTATGGCTGTAATTCATCAGTTGCAGGTCAAAACGTTGTTAAATGCTACCACGACCGTGTCTTGCTTCTGTTTTGCCTTCCAGGTTTGTTATGGTGGAATTCTGTGTTGGTCGACAATTCGAACAAATCGTCGTACGAGAGTTCTCACTCCACCACTGTTTGGCTCCCACTGTACTCCAGCTCTTTTCGCAGCTGTTCACGGAGTACAGTGGAGGGCCAGGACAGTGGTGGAGTCGTAAGAGGTCTTGAAAACGACGATTTGCCGATTTGTTTGGAAACGACGAGCAATAAAGATTTCCACCAAAGCAAACCTGGTAAAGAATTCCACCATAACAAACCAGGAAGGCAAAGCAGAAGAAAGACACAATCGGAATGCCCAGTCCCAAGAAGACCGATCATAGACCACGCTACCACGATCTCCGGTGGGTATTGAAGTTGTACATCGTATCGTTTTGTTTACGTATTTGTATTTGTGCGTCCAACGATTAGGAAGGCAGTAGTTCGCGTTTCAAAGGTGGATCTAGAAAAGTATCTCCAACAATGCAGATAATAAACGGGAATCGATCGTTTGCTCATGCTCCTCGATCAAAATTTTACTGCGGTCTAAATGAGGTCAATGCCCTGATGTCTTTCGAAGCGGTGCTCGCCGAAAGGAGAAAGTAGGCTTCTACGTTTTATATCAGCCAGGTGCTCCGATCGCGCACTGCTCACGTCCTGCCAGCTTCACATACGCTTTGCCGCAGGTTGAGCATTGAAGGTGGCATACAAACCCTCGCTGTAAACAATTTCCTTGCTTTTCATATGGGCAAGCGACGCAGTTCTCCATAGTGCAGGTACGTTCGTGTAGCCTATTGCGGATCACCCAATGCTGCTATTGCCTTATGGTACCTAAATCAAAACTACAATACTATAGTACTATACTCAGCTCGCGATATGTACTGCCGCATTGCTGCGCTGATTCTATACGATATAAAAGCAGTTGGAGAACTGCAATGAATTTGCGAGTTCTCGCGAGATGCCCTAATGAATCTTCGCAAATCCTCGCAAGATACGTAAGCCCAATCTTCAGACTTGGGTTTCATAGCCATACACATTGTTGGAAGTTCAAAAATAAGAGTCTAAGTGGGTATGATGCAACCTAGAGCTTCAAGCAGTCTTTAGGTCTTGGAAATGGCGATTTGTTTGGAACTTCTGTCAATGAAGCATTCTATAACAAACTTTAAGGCAACAGAAGCAAGACACACTCAAAATGATAGAATTCAAGAAGACCGCACATGGGTTATACTAGGAGGACTGCAACGCTTTCGCATTCCCGTTGAACATGTAAAAAATGTGGTGGCGGGCACTCTTCCACTTGCTCTTGGTGTGCCGTCATAAAACCGCTTTTGATCTGTTCACCTTTGGCAAAAGCATTTCACCCTTCTGCTCTATCTTATTTCATTGATGGTTTTGCTTCTATTGTACCAGCGACCAAATCCGCAAGCGCTGACGCAGAGCGCGATTTGTTTCTTTCGGTGAATGGCTATTTTGCTTGAAGTTTTGTACGTTGGCTCTGGTCGGTCACTATGGGCTTATTCATGGGGAGAGATGCAAGAATGTTCCGTGAACGATTCCTCCACACAAGGGAGAAGAAGTCATGGGGGCAGGTAGTGAATTCGCGTGGACGGGTGAAGATACTCGATTAAGGACTCACTACGGCGCAGCTAGTGGGGAAAACTGCAAGTAGGTCACTTCGCGCTTTCTCGCTTTCTTAGGAATGACCCCATTTGCTTGCTTGTGCCTGAATCTTGCTCTTTTCTTGAAAACTTCAAGGCAAGCAAGCAGGTAGTGAAGCAAGTGATTTCGGAAATTTGTACTCACGATGGTGAGATCGTGCGAATTTGCGTACTCAAGAATTCGCTCGCCATCGTGTTACGTGACCCATATCCAAATCCACCATGACAGTTGTACCCGTCTTTCGCAGCGCCGACGTGACCGTTGAGGTCACCTGCGACAATGACAGCCTCTTCTGACGGTACATCTGCGGTCTTTTCATCCAGCAGGGTCCAGAACTCGTCTTTGGCTCGCTCAGAGCAGCCAGTCTGCGGAGCATATGCAGAAGAAGTGGTATCGCTTACGTTCGATGACGACAACAATCTTCATTAGACGGTCGTTCGATCAACGCTTACAATCGTCACGGAAGCGGTCAGAAACAACTACTCCGACCCTTGGTGGTTCTAGGACCGCCACAAGAACGGCTTTGAAGCCGCGCCAATGTCCCTCGACTTGCAGCAGGACCACCTCGTTTCCTGCACGGCACAGAAATCAATTCTTCGGCGCTCTAGAGCTTCTGCTAACTCGTACGAGCGGCCCGTTAACGTGCCAACATTTAACGTCGCAACGCGAGTCTTCCATACGTTGCGGGACTTTTGGACTAGCCTAGTTGCCCCCCGATGCCGTCCTTGCACCGGAGACCCTCGCATACTTTTCACACTCGCCGGGCTTTGCGAGTGCGCGTCGGCTCCCGCGGACGCCGTAGCATTATCTCGAGATTCATATAGCGACATTACATTTGTGATGTGACGTGGGTGTTCGTAGGCCGGCCTGTCACGGGGGCCTGTCGCCTGCATTCGAATGTCCGTGTTCAGCTCAGCTCACAAAAGTGAGCAGTTCCAGTGGCACCACTTGGAGGAACGGACTTTCGAATATTATTTTACTCGCTTTTTTTGTTTCCTTTGGAGCCGCTGAGAAATTTCACTATTCAGCGATAGCAATTGAGTGTGTGTGGGTGTGGGGGAGGGGAGGAGGGGGTTTGAAGTGCGAAGGGACTATACGTATATAGCAGTACTCCTTTGGTCGCTTTACAGTACTAACCATAAGACTCAAACTATAATAGATAACACACCTGCGTGGCACTGTTCTATATGAGGTTTACCCTGCTGTAAAAGGTTAGCGATTCGACGTAAAGATCGAGCACATCAGAGCAAACGGTCTACATTAGCTTCTCATCAGAGCCTGGATTGCGAAATCAAGGTTCTTTCTCGGAGACTGCAACCGCTGTAGCCGCATCTTACCACCGTATCCACTTCATTTTGACACGTGTCCGTCACAAATTCTTCCGATGTTTTCTGCGTAAGAAGCTGTTATGGAGCTTTCTAATCGGTTGCTGTGCTCTTCAATTTTCTATTGAGAGCGTTCGATTTGAACTTAGCAGAAATCAGTTGAATCCTCTTGAATGTGGAGGCAGAATGTTTTTTCAACCACTCCCCTCCCTTTTCCCCTTCATATAATATGTGATGTTATAACGAAAGGTCTTGCCGTTTCGATAGTCCAAGCTCCGAGGCGTTATTTCTGAGGAAACTTCTAGCAGGCCTGCTACACCTTGCATAGCCTTAGAATGCGCGTTTTGCTCTATACTGTTACCTTTGCTCTAGAATGACCACTCCCATTTTTTTCAAGCCTATCATACTAATATATAAACCAGAGTTTGTTTGTCTGACCGCTCCCCAAAAATTCGCAAGTGTCCCCCACATGTTTATAATTCTTCCTTCAAAAATCACCTAAGGAGGGCGGGTCAAGTTTGGAATGGGTAGAGTATGAGTCGCTCTATAAGGGGAATATATTGGCCATGCTAAACTCCGCCTCCAGTGGGCGGGGCGTGCGTCAAAAAAAAAATTTCGTTGAAAAAATTGAAGTTTTTGCTCTCTGGACATCCCAAAGGTCATGAAAAATAAGGCCTAAATAGGGCACACACCGCTCTATTAAATGAATGTATTGGCCATAAGAAACTCCGCCTCCAGTGGGCGGGGCGTGCGTTAAAGTAATTTTCCGGAAAATCGGTGTTTTCCTGGTCATGGCAGATGCTTGCTTTCTAGCCCCTCTTATCAGCTATCACCTGTCGTCCCGTTGATCATCGAATTTGCTCGAGCGGGCGCCAGCAACGTCTCCATTCGTCCCTGTCGCGTGCTAGGGTGGTCCAGTGGATCCTCCTTGCTCGAGGGACACAGTCCATCATTCCTTTCGTTCAGAGCTTTCGTGAAGAAGTCTGACCATCGGGCCGGCGGTCGTCCAGGTGTTCGTTTGACGTCCCGAGGGATCCAGTCGGTAACCGCTCTGGTCCAACGGTCATCGCAAAATCGCATGACGTGTCCGGCCCACCTTATCTTCGATTCCTTGGCGAAAACGGCAGCGTCCCTGATCTTCGATCGTTGGCGTAGTTCGGAACTCCGGATTCCCTCTGCTTATAACAGCGTATATTGCTTATGCTATA
>MU869313.1:14713-27638 GCA_036418205.1 Ostertagia ostertagi | reverse complement strand
AACCGCCGCCAGCTTATTTCTACTACACATTGCAGAGGTTACTTCAGACGATCTTCCCCTTTTTAACACATTGACGCCCGCGCCGATTTCGGCGCTTGTCACACATGTGTCATTGGCGGTATTGCGTGCGCGCATACTCGGCGATGCTTTAATCTCATATGTGGGACATTTCGTGCGTTTCCATTACGGGACCCACATAGCAGATTTGTTGGAAGGGCGCGGGAGCTTTCGTTCCCATACCAATTATGAATTTTTAAGTTTTGCTTGTCACTACGGTTCATAGGTCCAATAAGTGTTTAGCTTGGTTTCGTACGTATTTCTGTGAGCTAGTAGACGTGTTGATTAGGAAAATTTTTCGATAACAGTTTGTTTTTGATTGCCAAAGGAACTCGAAGTCTGAAGCGCAAACTGCATGCAAATTTCGTAATTGATGATAACTTGTTCAGTAGGTAGGCGTATTAGAATCTGATTGTTTGTGTTGAAATTGAAGTTGTCGACATGCCACACGTTCTACGGATTCATGAGACTAACAGAAGTCAATTAGTCAAAGAAGTACTGAAAAAGGTTCATGGGGGAGCAAAATACAGATGTGCATACCCGGCGATGCACAAATGTCAGATGTGGGAGTTTTGACGTGCATACCCGGCGATGCACGCGGGCTGCAATGTGTTAATAATGCTTTGAGCTCACCATTTTATTTTTGTGTTGCTACTAGCACTTAGGGTCGACCATCAGTCGCTCTGGTGGGCGTCGTGGCCTGATCCGACATTGTTTTGTGGCTTCTTCTGTCGACAATGTCGTTGTTTCGGAAGTGACCTTGGCTGTGGATTGGTTTTAGCCTTGAGTTGCGCTGGTCTTGATTCTTTTGACATGCGAATTGGTTTTGAGGTGGGCAGGAAGCGGAAGATCGGCGAGTTCTGGCGTTGACTCTGATGGTGTAAATCCTTGCCAGCGTTTAAACGTAGCTGATTCGCGTGACGTTTCCAAATTTGTCCGTCGATCAGTACATCGTAAAGCCTGTTTCCTGTACCTGCTGCAATATTCGACCCGGTGTCTGCTGGGGTTTCTTAACGGTAGTCCATAGTCCATACCATGTCGACAATGTTGAACTCCTTTTGACAGGGTCCGTGGTGACGATTGTATAAATCCTCCATTGGTTGCGGGTGTTGTCTTGTATTGTTGTGGCGTGTGGCTTCAGAAGGGTTGAATGTAGTCCGTATCTCTCTTCCGAAGAACACTTCGGCCGGCGATTTCCTCTGGCGTGGATGAGCAGGGAGTTCGACGGTAGGTTTGCAGGAATTTTTGTAGTGCTTCGGCTGGCGACAAGTCTTCCTTCATTTTCTCGAAGTTCCTTTTGAAGGTGTGGACAAAACGTTCTTAGACTGCGGGTGGAATGGCGAAGATCTTATGTGTCTTACGCCATTTGTATTGCAGAAGTTTTCAAAATCCTTGGATATGAACTGGAGGTATGTTATCCGTCATCAGCATTTGTGGGTTGCCGAACTGGGCGAAAAGACGCCGTAACTCTCTGATCCTACTGCAGGTCGTTCTAGACGACATTTGGACCCGGCCACTTTGAGTAGGCATTGACGACTACGAGGTACATTTTCTTATGGATCGGTCCAGCAAAATCGCCTTGTATGCGGTTCTTGACCTATCATCCACTGGTCCATGAGCAAAGTGTCGTTTTGACTGGATTCTTCGCCGTTTCCTGGCAGCGACGACAAGTTTTGACGAATCTCTCGATGTCGTGGTTGATGTTCGTCCAGTAAACGTAGTTCCTAGCGAGCATCTTCATACGAGTCGTCCCTGGATGTCCGTCATGAAGTTCGCGAAGCACGGCGTCCCGAAAACATCTGAGGTCAGAATGCGATCTCCGATGAGTAAGCATCCGTTCTGTGTTGTGAGTGATTCTCTGAGACATTTGAATTAACTTGTGACCTCTGATTTCTTTGGCCATTCTCCGCTCCGAACGAATTTCAGAACATTCTGCAGAACTGGATCCTTGGATGTTTCTTCCGCTATTTTCTTCGCATCGACTGGTAACTTCGATATTGCATTGACGAATATCGTGTACGAGTCTTTTTCGATTGTGGCGATGACTATATCTTCTTCAATTTTCGGTTGGTCCGCGACGAGGCGAGATAGGGCGTCTGCTTGTCCAAAGCTAGAGGTACTTCGGTATTCGATAGTGAAATCGTAGTTCTTCACTATGAGAGCCCAGCGCTGGAGTCTGTTAGCCGTGTAAATAGGTACTCCTTTCTTGCTTCCGAAAATTGCGAGAAGTGGTTTGTGATCAGTTAACAGCTTGAAATGACGTCCGTATATGTAACGGTGGAATTTCCGTAAGGCGAACGTTATGGCGAGAGCCTCCTTCTCGACTTGACCGTAATTCTTCTCGGCAGCTGTCAGTGAACGGCAGGCGTGGTGAATTGCTTTCTCCGTTCCATCCGAGAAGCGGTGACTAATCACTGCTCCTATCCCATACTCCGATGCGTCGGCCGCGATGACGATCTCCTTTGTGGGATCGTAGTGGGTGAGCAGGAGATCCGAGGCTAGCACATCCTTGGCGCGTTGGAGTGCGTCTCGGCACTCAGAAGCCCATTCTCCTTCAGTAGGTCATCCAACGGTGCACGTAGTTGTCGCATCTTATTGGTGAAGTGTTAGTAGCAGTGTAGCATCCCAGGAATGATCGCACCTGGCCGACGTCCGCAGGATGTGGCATCTTGCGAATTACTTCTATCTTGAGATCGGGATCGGCGTCCGGTAGCATCGATTATATTTCCAGGTATCGGAGTTGAGGCATCAGGAAATTGCATTTTTCGATCCGAACACAGAAGCCGTAATCGGATATCCTTTTGAACAAGCTTCCAGATTGGCGAATTGTTCGTGATATTGCAGCATGTTACAATAACGTCGTCGAGGTAGTCAGCCTAGCCCTGCAGCCTTCGATTCTGCAGGGCGCAGACTCGACGAAGATGCCGTGCGCAGATTCGACGCCAAACGGGAGACGATTGTAGCGTAGTTGTCCTCTGTGTGTATTGATGGGTAACAGCTCCTTCGACTGCTTATCTACAAGTCGTCGACTTCGACTTGTAGATAAGCATCCGCGAAGTCTATCTGCGTAAATGCTGTGCCACCATTGAGATTCGTAAAAACGTCCGGAGTTGGTAGCGGATGTTGATGAAGCAAGACGGTGTTGTTAAGGCCCGTATAAAAGTCAGCACAAAGTCGTAGCGTACCGTTTGCTTTCTTGATGACGACGATCGGTGCAGCCCAGGCAGAGTAGTCCACTGGGGAAAGTACTTGTTCTGCGAGTAGGTGGTCGATCTTCGACCAGTGTGGCGACGTATGCGTATGGCACAAGGCGCTTTTTTTCAAGACGGGCGGTATAGGGCTATAGCTGTGAGGTTGCTTTCGTCATGATAACTCATCCCAGTCCTGAATTTGTCAGCGTAGTTGTCCTTCAGCTTGGCGATGATTTCTTCTCGGTAGGCCACTAACACATCCTTGCAGTCGTTCCACCAGCTCTTGAATCTTCTGGATCCATTCCCAGCCGAAAATGTCGACGTGTCGGTGACATAACGGCATCCTTCTTCGATGCTGTTTTCTGTCAGAGCTCCTCACATAAAATCGACTGATAGAGATCCATCTGTTGTTAATCTGCTACATTGGCGGCGTTAATGACCGTGTTACAGTTTCGTAGTTGCGGCCTTCCGAGTAGCTTTGAACTAGCTTAACTTTGAGATCAGACGTGATCATGGCGCCAGTATCGAGTAAAAGATCCGAGGGATGTCCATTTCACTTCAACTTCCAGGTGTGGTTGGTTGTGTTTGCGTAGGGCGGCCTCAATGCTTTTGATCTCGTACCTCTTTGTGATGTAGCGTCTGGACTGCCGGCGTGACGGTGATGTTGATTCTGGGTTCCATTTCGTGCACTGCCGTAGAGCGCATTGGTTTTTCTCTTATTCTTTTGTTCCTGCTTCTCTTTTAGAATTTCTTCTTCTCTTCCTCTTGTTGACATGGTTGATCGTAGCACTAGCATAACTGCGCTTGTTTGGTCATTGATCGTAATGTCCTCAATTCGATCTAATTTCCTTAGCAGCCGTGTTCCGTAGCCCGCAATTTCATTCCCCTGAAATCCTGCAACGTGGTGAAGTCAAACTGAACTCGAACGTCGAACATCAGAACATCGTGTCTGTACAATCGTTCCATAGCTGTTGAAATCCTAATGGACGCACAGAATTTTAGATCATTCAAATCGTCGACGAAATAACGTCTTACCAGAGCCGAAAAGACGGTACATGATGACAATAGCCTCATCCCATAATGGTCTGACGGCGACTTCGGTGCAAACGAATCAGAGAAGAGCTGGTAATTATTTTCATTCAGGCTAACCAGTAAGCGAGCCTTCTCTTGCTCACTCAGCTCCGTACAGTCGTTGTCGAAGACGTGCTTGAATCGCTTGAACCAGATTCGAATGTTCTTCCGCTTTCCGCGTCGAAATTGAACATGTCGATGGGCGGCACGGGGAATCGAAGATACTGTGCTTCGCAGCTGCTCCATTTTTTCCAAGGCACGGAAGAAGGAATTCTGCATGAGCTCCGTCTGTCGTGTCTTCTCCTGGTAGTCCATCCGGATTTGCATTAAAGAAAGAATTCCGGTCGATCGCCAGTTGTTACGACCAGTTCTTGAGAGAAGTTTTATTGCAGGAAATAAACTGAACCTCAACAATTTTAACTTCTATAACAATTTCTATCAAGTACGTTAGATATAATGTTGTGTAAAATCATAAACTGTTCCGACATAACTGAGAAATTATTAATAAGGAGTTTTGTTATCGAATAGCTTTCGCTGTGACGTTTTTTTTTATGTGCGCACAAGTAATGAGCAAAAGCAAGAAGAAAAATTCTCACGGGAAAAAAGTTCTGTGCTGAAGGTGCTAAGTTAATCGCACATTTTTAAATGAAGCTATTTTTGATCTTTCTTCTCAATTTCATAATGTTTTTCGCTCAAGTAGTTGTACTTATAGGCCAGCGCTAAACCAACCGCTATACATAGTGTCGAAAAGTGGTGCAGTGAACGGCTGCGGAGCTGACAGTGATTGCTCTCAATACCTTCCTAATGCGGTATGTGCTACGTCACCAACACCGGCAATGCAGTATGGAGGGCTTTGTTACGGGACCAATGTGACAGTATTTCCTAGTGAGTTCTGTCAGAGTTCTTTCAAAATGATTGAAGATATACATGAAGAAAGCGTTCAAGCGTGTACAACCTGGATATTGACCCAATTTACCATTGCAGCATCTACTACCGTAACCACGTCCACAACGTCCGCAATGACGACTACCACGACGACAAGCGCAACAACGTCTACGACAAGCGCAACAACGTCTACGACAAGCGCAACAACGTCTACGACAACAGCAACAACGTCTACGACAACAGCAACAACGACTCCTACAACAACCACAGCGAGCTTCCCTAGTCCCATGACAGAACTCATTCGCCAGAACATTACCAATATGCACAATTATCGCAGGTATATGCACTTTCTTATAGCGCAGCACAGTTTCTACCACACACACACCTCATCGTACATTGTGCAGTAAACGACTAATTCTTTGTCGGCTGGTGGCGGGGAGGGTACGAAACAATCAGTTGGTGGTTTCAGGAGTAAAACCTGTCTTTCTTATTGAGACAAGGCCCGGTCTGATTGCTTTACAGAAGGACTTCGTTGTGATAGATGAGCTGTGGAAAGAATTGAAAGTAGAAAAGAAAGCATGCGAAAACATTGGAAACGCTTGAATCAACTCCTGTTTTTCGCAAAAGAAACGTAAGGTGCTACAATATAGAGAAAGAGGACAAAACACGCGAGAGCAAGCAGTATAAGAAGGATCGCTGGTCCCAGCATCAATCGTGGTGGATGGGAAGCGTTGCGATGTTTGCGCGTTCTTACACATAGCAGCCAACGTGCGCCAGTGTTGACGCGCGCCAACTCGGGCCCGAGGGTCACATGGTTTCGCACTATCTTTGAAATATATTTTTTCATCTGTAGCTTCAAATAATCTGGGTATACCATCGTCACTCACAACTCGGGGGATAATATAAGTTCCCAGGACCAGAACAGATACTTTCCCAAATTTAGTACAAATTCTTTCTTACAATTTTTTCTTTCTTTCTCACTGATTGAAACATATACCTCAGCAAGCAACCTGATATGATGATGAAAAAGAACAGAAGTATAATGAAAAAGGATGCTTAGGGAATGATTAGAATGAGGTCGGATCTCGATCGGACTCACCAGAACTTACTAGAGCTTAAATCAGAAGTCCAGTAGAAAAAAAATTAGCTATTGATTAAAGGCAAGATTCGGGATAAAATAGGTGTGGAAAAGCGTTCAGTTATGAAGCTAGGTGGGAGGTGGTCTGTAAAAGAGAAGGAAAGCAAACGAAACCACCGATTACGCCCCGTACAGAGACCTCCCCTATTTCAGCCACATTCCACCTTGGGATAGAGAAGAGGCGAATTGGACGAGTTTCACGAACCTAACTCTAGTTGCTCCAGTGCCAATAACATTGGATCGCGATGGGACCGCTGCCTCAAATGCGCCCGCGCTTTTCAAGCAGCGCCACGTGGCAACCGACAGCGGAGGGTGGGGCTTGCGGACGAAGGTGTGAGTTGCGGGTTGGACGAGCTCCTTGCGCCTTTGTCGCGCACTTTCAAGCGCAAAAGGGGCGCGACATCAACACTTGTCCACCTGCCTACTACCCCCTGGATGGAACAGGCGAGCCGCGCCTGATCGCGGAGCGTGCCTTTAAGCGTTGACGACGATGTTGGTCAATGGTGGTCGACAGGCAGTCTGTCCCATGGGACGATGTCGGTCAATGGTGACCGACAGCTTCAGAAGCAAGGAAACTTAAACGAACCTGCGAGTTTTCTATTTCAACGATTACTTCAGGGTTTAAGATACTAAACTTGGCTGCGACCCATGATCTTATCTAATTGCGGGAACTTCTTTTTGTATTAATTGTCATCTGCAAGGATGCGTCGCCAAGTTAAATCACAGCCACAAAGTCCCTACTATCAGCAAAGTGAAGATGTCACTAAGAATGTTCATATCGGCCTTTCATTATGAATTTGCCGACAGTACCCAATTCTAGCTTTTCGAAACTGTGAGGTGGCTTTGATGGTTAAAGCAACAGTCCCAGAATGATTTTTATCTTCGGCACTAATGGTGTGGAACGATGCGCTAGCCCTAGTCAAGAACATAAAAAGTGTGACTGAACAAAAACTCACCTTAGAAAGCCGCTAGAAAGGGAGCTGAACAGCTTCAATGTGGGCGTGGTAGGTAAAAACCCTGCTGAAATTGTTGCTTTAAGCAGGCTCAGTGCTACTCCTAGGCAAACGCAAATGTATATACTCAACACGTGTGCGTGCTGACAAGCTATGGCACGTACATATACCATGAAAAGCTGAGTTGGGATGAAATGGTGCCCCGGTAGCGTAACTGGTAGCGCACTTGCCCGGAAAGCGAGAGGTGCGGGTTCTAGTCCCGCCTGGGGCGAAAGTTTTGTTCACAACCCAGCATTCTTGTGAAACATTCGCAAGGCGAACTGCGGCCAAAAACAGCAGTTAACAAACAAAAACAAGTCAAAATTCATTGCTAAAGCTTTCAGCCTCGCGGTCATTGCCGATATCGGCTAACCGGCTCAACACGTTATACGTGTGAGTGCTGAAAGCTATGGTACGTATACCATGAAAAGCTGAGTTGGAATGAAATGGTGCCCCGGTAGCGTAACTGGTAGCGCACTTGCCCGGTAAGCAAGAGATGCGGGTTCAAGTTATACTTGTGAAACAAAAGGACATATCTATCCCCTCGGTGTCCGAAATCTTCCTCATGCGGTTCTTGTGATATTCAGTTGACTCGTTGAATCAATTCTCTCCCTTATTCAGTCATGAATACCAGCTAAAGTCGAAAAGAGGCGTTATGTCGTTAGGTAAGGCAGAGTTTTTTCGCATCTTGGAGATTCTAGATGTTAGTAGAATACCCAAAGCTGTTATTTATAACAAAAATGAAGACTGCGTGGGGTTTTGCCTTTTATATCAATTTCCTCCTAAGTTTCAAGAATGTCAGGCGATGTCACTGAAATTTCATCAATCATTCAGTACTAACAACTTTCCTTTGTTTCTAAATGTGTCTGGAGCACCTAGTCGAGACGTAGGAATTTTGTGCATTTCGAGATTTTACAGAGCTACAAAATAAGATTTTGCCCTGTGTTACCGGCGCTTTGCATGCAAAAACGCCTCGTCCCATGCGTGCGACAAGGAAAATACGCTCGTCGTCAATGTAGTAAAATATACCCTTACAAAGCTTCACTATTCGGTCTGGTGGGAAAAAGAGCAAGCGCTTAGCAAGAAAAAGAAAATGTTACCAAAGGCCTTCTAGGCGAGCTTCTCTCGAAGTGATCTTTTTATTGCATGCACTCGCGTTTTTTCTGTCGTATTGTCTCTCTCATGGTCGGTAATAGCGGGCTGACGAGATATATAAATCCACACTTTACGGGAAAAAATCGGTCCCAGTGCACAGTACCTCGGTCAGTAACAATCTCCCGCCCGTAACGTGTCAAATTTAGGAACGCCGGGATTAAAAGGTGCTTCTTACGCGGTTGTAGCTTGCGGACGACTGAAAATGGAAATGCTGAATCTTTGGGAATTAGTGCGTATTACGTTAATCTTCAGTAGGGTCGGATGTGGTACGATGGCGAGAAAGGGCGGTCAAAAGAGACAAAATACGCGAGAGAGCACGTCGTTTGAGAGAGTACGCTGATCTCTCATCAATGCACGCTGATCTCACCACCTCTCGCGCGGGTGGATGCGTTGGAAGGGAGTCGATGGTTGCGGGCCCGTAAGGACTAGCGCCCTAACCGCGCAGTTTTTCGCGACGAAGCTGGAGTGATCCAGGTTACTGTACGGACCTTACAATTTCCTCCTAGTGTAGCTCTATTCGTCGTGGCCAATCCGGGTTCGCCCTTAACGCTCAACGCGATTATGCGACGGAACGCGGCAAAGCATCCATACTACTAGACATTCCATTACAAACCGACACACCAAGTTAGCGGTTTATAAAATAGAAGGATAGTTGTGTAACATCCTGACCACCTTCAACTGTTAATCCTTTCAAACCTTTATCCACTCCCAATTTATGTGACAGGGAGCAACTGACTTGGAGTGTGTTTACGCTCAGCTTTCAGCAGTGTTCGACCACTTCTACTTTAATGCCATTTAACCGATGAGTAGTGTGAACATACGCATTCCAGCTTTCCACGCATATCACTCGAATCAACTTCCCCTTCCCTTTTCCGCCCTGACTGGCTACAATCCTGCCTCGCGGATTCTTCGTTCTGCACTGATCTCATTACTAGTTCGCTGATAGGTGCACTGTGGGGTTTGACTGCTCCGTATAATGGCGGTGGGCCCGTTCCACAACACTAGTCAGTACTACGAGAAACAATTTTATTAAAAAAACAACGTATTACACGCGAACACAACGAAATCGTATCACCGAGACAAAAAAAACAAAAACAAGGCAATAGAGATGCGCAGGGAGGTAGGCGAGGGTCGGGCGCACGGGCCACGAGGTCCAAGATATCTGAAAAGTAAAAGTCTCCGAACCCCCCTCCTGGGCTCTTCCCGCCAGGTCCCGCCAGATCGTCAACAGGGGGTTTCGCGCCCGCACCGGCGTTTGACTGGCAAACCTCGTTTGACCCACAGCACCCAAGTGGCGCGCCTCTTCACCAAACCCCTTTCTCACAATACGGTTGTATTCTGGCTCGCTAATGTCCACTTTTGAGTTTCAAAATACACTTTTGGGACAAGCTGACGCACTTGCGCGTCATGTGTGCCAGTCAAATCGCTCATGTGCCACACGGCAAAAAAAGCTAAAACCTGTAATGTGAATGTGTTGACGAATACATTCGGCTTCCCGATCTCTCTTCCCGGAGCCTTATGACGCGCGCCTCAGTGTGCTGTTTTATCAGTCACCACATTCCGGCCGGAAAGAAAGGCCTTTTAGACTCGTTGCCGATCAGGCCGTCTATAATCGCACCAATTTTGCTTCGCCTGCTATCGCGCGCACCACACGGTAGGCCTCAGCAGAACTGAAGGACTGAATTCCATCATGGATGCGCGTGATGTCTGCAGAGCTGAACTAGGATATTCATCACAACTGTGTGAACATCCACCATTTTCATGAATTCTGATAGTTTAGCGGTAAATAGTTTCATGCTGCCAGTCTTAAAACAAATTGCAAACTGCCCGCTTATAATTTGTTAGCGTTAGACGCTTATCATTTATTACAATCTTCATCAGGTTACATTGTTCAAAATCCTGAAATTTCGAAGTTTATTAATTTGTTTTGTTTATTTTTTGTTCAATAAGAGTTCTGCTCTCTTTGGTATTAGATTATAAATCAAATTTACCATTCGCTAATAATCTGCTTGAGCTAAACTGGTCATACCGACACAATGTCCCCGTCCCACCCCGCATAACATTTGTCACCAAGAACTCTCCCTTCAACACGGGCCGCGTTAGCGACTTGTAGGCTGTTCGGCTGCTCGCAGCTTTAACACTTCTCCCCTTCCCACATAACATCTGTGAGTATGGACGTCGTAGTGTCAAACTGCGACCTATCTAACAAAATTGGCGACTTCTAACGCATCTTAACAGCTTTCTCAGCTGCTGTCACTTTCGGTCATACACAAACAATGTCCCAGGGCCAACTCACACAACACTTGTGAGTGCGGACGTTACAGTGTCAACACCAACAACAAAAAATTGGCGATCCTCGCTTTCGAACCCTCTTATCAGTTTCAATTGTTGTCAGTTCCTATCACTCACTATGTGTTCCTATCATACCCCCTATTGCATGTAAGAACCATTGCGCTGTCTTACTGTGACTCGCGCTAAGAATTTCAAACACACACAGAGACATACCAACAGACACTAACCGATTATACACACTAGGATCTTTTTAGGTCGAGGCTTGCTCAAGGACTGGTACCGAATGGTAAGACAGGTAAAATGTGTCCCCAGGGAATGAACATTTATGAATTGGTGAGTTAATCTCTTCAGGTTTTTGCGACAAGGGCCGGGCTCAGCCTCACTTTAATACAAGGCAAAACCCGCCACCGCAGTGGGCTGCGCCATTTGCGCGCTTCCGAAACGCTTCACGAACATTTGTGAGACTCGATTCCTTCTGCGTCCGGGAGGACTTGTGCTCGCCCTCATTTACATGGAGGGTTTTCCAGGGCAAACCGCGCTTTTTCGAAACGACTTCCTGCACATTGTGGGGACGCATCTAGAGACCACAAAAGCATGCCTCATTTCGCTGAAAGGTTTCAGCAGTACCAAAAAAGAAGCATGGTGTTGTTGATGGTTCGTATCGAAGCTAACAAGATCCGGGGATCAAACCACTGAGAGTACCATTCACTACTTTTTGATTCTTCTGAAACTGCTCTGCGGAAACGTAACATGGTCTTGTGGTCCCTACATGCGTCTCTACAATATGCAGAAAACCGATTCGAAAAAGAGCGGTTTGCCCCGAGAAACCACCTTGTTAGGGCTCTTATTCGTGCCGTTATGCTCTTCCATTCAAAATCTTTTCCCACTCAGCGACTCACATCCACCTCTTATCTCTCTATCTTCTTTCTGAACTTCCCGCCGGCGTAGAACCCGGGGATTTATGTTTCCTGCGTGAGTGACAATTTCTTTTCATTTTTCTCCACTTTCGGTCCATTCACATCGCCAATTTATCAGTGTTTACGCATTAATGATTGGATTCGAGCCAACACCTGTGAGGAGAACCTCCTTCTCAATCAGTTGAAATTTCAACTTTCTTCCCTACTTCTTTCAAACCTCTGAGCAGCTCGCATACAAGTGGCCACTTCGTGTCTGTTAAGTGTATTCCCGAAAGACTTTCCAGGGCTACAGTATGAGCCTTGAGAACGAGGCACAGAATTACGCAGACACGTGCCCGCAAAGAGGCTCTCCTCCGTCATCGCGAACTAGTGGCGAAAATTTAGCAGTGGTTCCGACTAGCATCGCTTCATCATATAATGTTGCTGTTTACCAGGTGTGATCATCAATATTTCCGCTTTTATTGAGATTCTTTTTGATAACAAATATTTTCATATTTGCAGGCGATAAAAGATTTCTGGCAAGAGATCAAAGTGAACGCCAACGGTATCAACGAAGCAATGGTGTTCACTGATTATCTTAAATATAAAACCTTGGCACCGCTAAGGTTTACCCAAGTGAGTTCTCAGTTAATATGCAGAGTCACCTGATCTTGATTCGAATACATTGTGTGAAAACAGCTAACAAGGGAAGGATGGTAGGTCGAAGTGACCGTTCAAAATGAGATGTATACCACCTGATGCGCCTCCAGACGCTGATTCCAAATCTGCCTTCCAAATCTGCTAAACGACTCTCCGAAGCGGAGTTATGAAGCGTAATAGCTCAGTGGTGATGGTCCGGGGTGGCAGGTAAAAGCTCGTAGGATCGGTTCCTTTGCAAGTTTGTTGCTTTGCTTTTGTCTCTAGAAGTGTTGCGGACAAAAGCAAAGCAACAAACTTGCAAAGGAACCGATCCTACGAGCTTTTACCTGCCACCCCGGACCATCACCACTGAGCTATTACGCTTCATAACTCCGTTCGGAGAGTCGTTTAGCAGATTTGGAAGGCAGATTTGGAATCAGCGTCTGGAGACGCATCAGGTGGTATACATCTCATTTTGAACGGCCACTTCGACCTACCATCCTTCCTTGGTTGGCTGTTTTCACACAATGTATTCGAATCAAGATCAGGTGACTCTGCATATTAACTGAGAACTCACTTGGGTAAACCTTAGCGGTGCCAAGGTTTTAT
>MU869312.1:30573-48095 GCA_036418205.1 Ostertagia ostertagi | reverse complement strand
GCAGAGCCTTGGTGCATACCGACCGAGATGGGAAATTTCATCGAAGTACCTGCCACCGTTTGCACCCGACTCCTTGAGTTCGAGTAAAGTATGCGCACCCACTCAATGAGCTCTTCGGGAACGTCGTGCTGCCGTAAGGCATACCATATAACTTCTCGAGGAACGCGATCAAAAGCCTTCTCCAGGTCCAGGAAGGCAAGATGCACAGCTTTTCTTTTCTCGCGATGTCTTTCCAGCAGAAGGCGGGCTGCGTGTATTGCATCGATGGTGCCGCAGCCTGACACAAATCCACACTGGTTGATGGAAAGCTGCACGATGTCACGAATACGGCCGTCCACAATTCGCTCAAAGATCTTCATGCTGTGCGAGAGCAGGCGGATTGGACGGTAGCTCGTACAGTCAGCAGGGCTGCCTTTCTTCTTCCAAATCGGAATCGTTGTGCTCTGCTGCCAACTCTCAGGCACCTTTCTCTCTGCTACGATCTGGTTGAAAAACTTGGTCAACCATTCGGTAGGACACCAGCATTTTGACTTCCATATGTCGGCCGCCAAATCATCGGGACCTGTAGCCTTTCCTGACTTCATCTTCTTCAGAGCCCTTTCCGTTTCCTCCACGGTTATTCTCTGCACAGGACCTTGCACTGGCGGGACATAAGGGACTGCTGGATGGGCAAATTCTACGGCTGAGATGTTCTCGAAGTAATCATGCCATCGCTTCACTGCTTTCTTGCGGTCCGTCAGGAGGTTACCATTTTCGTCGTTGATGCCGAAAAACTTCTCGATGTCCTCGGACTGGCGATGGCGGGCTTTGGCGAGGCGATAAACATAGCGTTCACCATCGCGCGTCTCGAGCTTCTCGCTGACATCAGCAAAGTGTGCAGCTTTTGCGGCAGCAACGGCCTTCTTTGTCGCACTCTTAGCTGCCTGATAACCTTCGCCAGTTGTCGACAGTCTTATCGCCAAGAAATACGTGGTAAAGCCTCTTCTTCTCACGTACTTTTTCTTTCACATCGTCCGTCCATAGCCACGATTGCTTGTCGATCTTCCGTCGCCCAGGTTTTGTTGTGCCGAGTTCGGAACGGGCAGAACGGATTATCGCCTCGGCAGCACTTTTCCAAGTTTCATCAACAGTAGTGACTGCCGGCAACTGAATGTTGGATATCACGACCGCCTCCTTCTCTTTCAAACGCCACCACTTGATTCTCGCTGGTCCACACCGCTCGATGTGTTTCATTTTCGGAGAAGCGATCTTCAGCGTGCAAATCAGCGGTCGATGTTGCGTGGTGACAGTCTCATACGGCACCGCCTTTGCGTCTGTTACAAGCCCTCGATCGCGTTGCCTGACGAGGACAAAGTCGATTTGCGTTCTGGTAGTACCGCTGTAGAATGTGATCAGGTGGGAATCACGTTTCCGGAAATTCGTATTCACGATGGTGAGATCATGAGAATTCGCGTACTCAAGAATTCGTTCGCCATCGGTGTTACGTGACCCATATCCAAATCCACCATGACAGTTGTACCCATCTTTCGCATCGCCGACGTGACCGTTAAGGTCACCTGCAACGATGACAGCCTCTTCTGATGGTACCTCTGCGGTTTTTTCATCCAGCAGGGTCCAGAACTCATCTTTAGCTCGCTCAGAGCAGCCAGTCTGCGGAGCATATGCAGAGAAGAAGTGGTATCGCTTACGTTCGATGACGACAACAAGCTTCATTAGACGGTCGTCAAAGCGATCAACGCTTACGATCGAGTCACGGAAGCGGTCAGAAACAACAACTCCGACCCCACTGGTGGTTCTAGGACCGCCACAGAGAACGGCTTTGAAGCCTCGTCCAATATCTCTCGATCTGCAGCAGGACCACCTCGTTTCCTGCACGGCACAGAAATCAATCCTTCGGCGCTCTAGAGCTTCTGCTAACTCGTACGAGCGGCCCGTTAACGTGCCAACATTTAACGTCGCAACGCGAATCTTCCGTGCGTTGCAGGACTTGTGGACTAGCTTAGTTGCCCCCCGACGCCGTCCTTGCGTCGGAGACCCTCGCATACTTTTCACACTCGCCGGGCTTTGCGAGTGCGCGTCGGCTCCCGCGGACGCCGTAGCATTATATCGGAAATCATATGACGTCATTAACCATGAAGATGTGACGTGGATATTCGTAGACCGGCCTGTCACGGGGGCCTGTCGCCTGCATTCGAATGTCCGCGATCAGCTCATGCCACAAAAGTGACGTTCCCTGTGCACCCACTTGAGCCGGACCCGCCACCCAAGTACGATAACTTCTTTAGACTTAAAGGCAAAAGTGCGGGCTCAATAAGGGGTATTATGGCGATTGAAACTGAGTATAGAGATGCGAAGTGGAACGACAGTGGAGAAAAAACTGAGAAAAACCGTCGACAAGGCCGTTAACAAAACCCTCTTTCCCACTAGCAGTGAAGGAGGCTGGCTTGGGAAAGAGGCACGTACAAACAAGTTTTCTGGAGATGTCAGTCGTTCTATCGGTTGATACGGCAATCAACCTAGTTGTTTCACACGTTATGCCAGCCACGCACCACTTCCGGAGGTGGGCGGTCCCGGATTGACGAGGCGGTCCCGGATTGAAACCGACGCCCGGCCTTAACGGGGTTTTTCAAGGTGGGAAGTTGCTGCAATGTGTGCAGCTACCCACATACAACCTCAAGGCACGGGAACTACTTCTCTAGCGTTCTGAGCCCGACCTTTGCTTTCAAGTATGCCTTCTTGAGCTCCACGGTGATAAGAGATGACGTCATATTGTAAGGACGACCAGGACAGGAACAGGGGCATCATCTACGCGCCATGGAGGCATGAGACTCCCATCGACCACTGCAACCTGTGCGAGTTAAAACTTGCTGATATGCGTCATAAACAAAGTGCCTCTTTTTTAGCCCCCTCTATATATTAGTCCGCTACAGTTTGATTATTCATCACACCGCGAAATAATGGCAAAAGCAGCAAAGTTGCGACTGCGAGGATCTCTAACGAGAAACAAGAAAAAAGCGGAATCTCAAGCTATCTCCAAATTTTTTTCACCCAAACAGTTGAATTCTTTTTTATGGTCTGGAAATTTAATGCATAGTTTATTTATTTGTTATTCTGCACCCATAATTCCAGCAACCACACACTGAAACGGTTAGAACCCTTAAAAATAGATCGAATTTTCCTTTGGTTTGCTTATTGCTTATTTTGCTTATTTTCGATTTGTTCCAGATGCTGGCTACGAAAAATGAATTCAAGTTCATGAAGTGTATTGCCTTCACAATCCCACAACGATGACGAAAAGCTTATTTAATTATCTTATCCTTAATTAAGGCTTGTTAATCGATATTTCCTTCCCTTTTAACCATAAGTTATATGAATAGCCGGTTGAGTAGAAAAAAAAATGATTAGTGTTCCTAGAGCTGGTCCCAGCAACTTAGCTTGGCCCGAACGTATATACTGATGGCGACCCTCGCCACGGCTGGTCGAAGCATGTGTGGCGGCGATAATCCGGCTCTGGCAGAAAATCTCAAAATGGCTTTTGCCCTTCCTCATACCGGTTTTTTCTGCCACTTTTCTAGAAAAAAGGCCGTCACGGTGATGCTTTTGAAGTTTTCCACTTTCTCGCCAAAATAATAAGAAATAAAGATAATAAAAAGATGAAAGCATTTCCGTGTCATTCCCTTTTTGGGATGCGGCACGCATTCTACTTCCATTTGTACATTCGCAGTGGCATTTGAATGCGATGTGGCCTATACAATGACTTGCGGGGGCCAGCCGATGTTCAAGTCAGTGTTTTTATCCTCCCAGACAAGTCTGGTACCAATTAACCGACCCCGGAGGGATGGAAGGCTTGGTTGGCCCGGGCGACTCACGACCCAGGATTTGATCCCCGGACCGCTCGCGTGGTGAGCGCGCCACTTGCCACTACACCACTTCCGCCCAGAGAGTTTATAGTTGTTAACACCTTTTGGAAGTTACTACGCAGAAACCAGTTGGGCACTGTGGGGTCATTAACTCTCCTTCTCCTGGCAAACCTGTCTACATGCCATTGATCTGACAAGTTTTTCAGGCAATCATCAATGGACAGAACAAATTCTCTTCAAGCAGAGTTTATCATATTTTTTCTTTTTTTTTTTTTATTTTTCACTGCTCATATCAAAATTATTGAAACCACCCTGCTATATATGCATGCAATATGTGGCAAATAAGTATTAAAGGTCCAAAATTGATCGTCAAATCAGCAATGATAGTATCAGAAACAGAAAACGCGCGAGAGCAAAGGAAAAATAACCGGCGTGATCGTCTCCCCTTTCGAAGCACCCACGACTACATCCCCCACCGCCGCCCCATCTAGTAGCATTGATTGCGCACCACTGGTCTATACATGACTTGCGAGGAATTAATCCACGGTCGAAAAATGTTTTTTAGCCATCTCAATGAGTCGTTTTCATTATTCGACCTCGAGGAAGGGCCTGGGCTGTCCTGAACAGCATACGACTGAGAATCGATCCCGACCGCGCCGTTTCTGCAGCCCCTGCACTACACCATTTTCCGCCTTGCGGTGCAAAGACTAAATAAAAAGAAGAGCTAGCTTTCTCCTGCCAATAAGCCTCATCATCATCTTAAAATGTGAAGAGCCATTGAAACGTGGTAAGCGCTAGTGTTTTTTTAACTGCTGTTTTTGGCCGCAGTTCGCCTTGCGAATATTTCAAAAGAATGCGAAACTTGTCGCGCACTTGCTCGGTAAGCAAGAGGTGCGGGTTCGGCGTCCCGTGTGGGGCGTAAGTTTTGTTCACAATCAAGCTATTAGTGTCTCAACATTCACATGACCTCGAGATCGCAAAGTTTAGACCTCCCTTTCAAGAGAACACAATAAAAAAAATGAAATATAGCTGGCTCCACGAAAACCCAAAACTGATCATGCACATCCAGGGGACCGTCTAGGAACTCATGCGCTTTCCCAAAACAGCCACTTTTGTCGATGGCACCTGCATGGAACACAAAACACGCTAAAATTTCCGCTGAGTAGTTCCAGTAATGCCAAAAGAGCGAAAAAAACCACCCCAAAAACCGATATTTGTTATTTTCATTGTTCTTTAGTATTTCACCATCAGGAACATTCGCATAGCGGAAATTTCACCAAGAGAAAAAGTTCGAGCATAATCCATCGAGAGAATCGAGATTGAAAATCCCATTCAGCCACGATTATAAACTGGAATCCTCAACCATATCTTGAATCTTTTTTCTCATTTCGAACCACTCGACGTCAAGGAACGTTTGAACATAGATGCCCCAAAAAAGTGCGAAAAGCTGTTTCGGAACTGAAATATCTAGAAAGAGAGGTCTGTCAAGGTATGGAGTGCATGTTCGAAAGATTTTCCCATGCTATATGGAGCCTCATGTAGGCTGCTATGCTGAAAAATCATTTTCGCTGAACGTGAGCAAGAAAATGCCAAAAAAAGACCTGAAAAATGGTTTGAAGTACGTGGTTATCACCGGATATCGGTAAAAACCTCGCTGTAGACCGATGTCAGACTTTGCGAATCGCGCGATTCGCTAGCGTCCGCGGTCGCGTTGCGGTACCAGCCAATTGAGTGATTCACTGGCCGCGACGCGACCGCAGACGCTAGCGAATCGCGCGATTCGCAAAGTCTGACATCGGCCGTAAGGATTACTGATGGTCCTCGGTATGACACATACTGTTGGCGCTGGTGTTATATGAAGCAATCTGAAAGCAGTTCGGTGTCAAAATGCAACAATCTTGTCACCACGGAGGAAGAACGTCGGGCCTTTTTTTCATCACTATTTGACACCACCAAGCCTCTCAGCGAAAACGGAACAGGCTTTGTGGTCCATTCAGGAGTTCCATAAAATGAAAAAAAACACCATCAACAAACGCACTTCCACCTTTAACAGGCCTCCTGTCTCAGGTTTACAGTCCAATATATGGCTTCATATGTACTTATGATAACATAATTATAAGTTGTAATAATTTTTGTCACATGACGTCAACCTGTACAATGAAAATCGTGCTGGAAAATCTCAGGTGCACAAAAACAAGAGAATAGAATTAGGACATTGAAGATTGTGTTTCGAAAATAAACTCCCATATCCTTTCCTTCGAATGTTTAGCCTCAGCAAATTTTTCTAGTCGAAACGATTTTCGCTGGAAAAGGTACACCATGTCCCTGAATGCCTCCCCCCTCTCGATAGCGCCGTCAGATTGCCGAGCACTAAAAACATAGTCTTGGACTGGAATTCATACGAAGAGCTCCTATTGGTGGAAAGTCCCGTTGAAGTGAAATAGCGGTTCTACAGTATCCACTCCATCCATGTGCTCCACATAGCACATTTATTGGGCTCCGTTGAAGGCTGGTGAGCCCTACTGATGCTAACGAGTGAGGCTAGTGAGCCCTACTGCTGTCAATGAGTGCGATTTTTCATCTCCGTTACACCCAGAACATAGCCAAAAAAGCGTATTACTCAGGTTTGAGAGAGATTCGGTTCAAGGGATTCGGCAAATACAGCAAGTACACGTGCCAATTACTATCAGTGGAATCTGTTCCCCTCTGGTTATAATGGTGGCGAGCCACGCTCGCTAATGAGTCTCCTTAGGCACCTTTGAACTGAAAATTAAAATTTTCTGAAATTTTAGAAGGCAGCTGATTTTGATGCTGATTCTAATAGTATAGCTTTCTAGAAAAGAAAAGTAGAAAGTAGTAGAAAATGAACATGAATCGAATTATAACAAAAAGACGAAAAAGACGCAGATCAACGTCCTCCGCGCTTTTTTTTTAACAATTAAGAAAAAAAACCATTATAAATGAAATAATTAAAATGGTTCGTTTCGCTCCTTCCTCAGAGCAAGGGAGGTACTGTACATGCCAACTACAAGCACTTCCCATATGTACATTCACCTTGCATCTCAGTATACTTACAGCGACCATATCTAACGCCAAAGAGCTTCTAGTCAAAGTCTGTCACGAATATGAGCCCCCTCACACCTAGATGGCCCTATATGAGGCACTCTGTCATTTCGTCCACTGAAGCGCTTTGGGTCAGAAATCTAAAGAGTTCACCTCAGAAGCACCGAGGCTGGGAAGCTTCCCTCTACAGACCGTAAAAAGGCTGTAAAAGGCTGTTTGAGAAGATTTTTACAACCTACATCACATCTCGTAACCTATGCGGTTGAGACCGAAGGACGAATTCCTCATAGGTGGCTTGATGAGTCGACCTTTCGATATCACAAATAAAATGGCCATTTTTGAGGATAAAACTTTTTGCTCTTCTCTGATCACGAGTATATTTTTCACGGGAATTTTCAGCAACTCTAAAAACCTTTCAAAATTGTTGCCCTAAAATCACAGACCTGTCCATATTTGCTCACAAGGAATGCGTTAAAAGATTTCGAGAAATCGGCTACGGTGAATGGAAACAGAATACAGAGGAGCAGCGAACAGACAGAACGAAGGAACGGCGGAGCGATCATCTCATCTGACGTCTGATGACTGCCGCCGAGCCACAGCAACTGCTGCTGGTGATCAAACAGGATTCGTCGCGTAACCTGATGTATTACAGCAAGCGAAAACCGCCTTTGCCATTAGCCAGAGTTATCATCTCGAATAAAAAGTCGTTTAGGTGCGTCGTCGAGAAACTCGCTCGCGCTGTTGAATTGGACAGGCGAGACGATCTGCGCGATGAGTAGTCGCCCTGCCTCCTGCCCTATTAAGTCGAGGAGAAGCGAATAACCGCCAACGCTGCGGCCAATACCAATCATCGGCAAGGAGGAACATCTTAAGGAAGTGTCACTGCTGACGCGCGCGAAGCTATTCTATTCCTTGGGCTCTCGACAATGGAATGGGATCCCACGTTCTTGGCTAAGCGTGATATCCGAATCCTTCCCAATTCGAAATTTAGCGCAAACTGGTAAACCTATAATTCGGACTAGCGTGATCTGATGGCAAGTAGTACCGCCTTTGTGAGTTATGATATGGTCGCTGGATGATTATATCCTGGATCGAATCCCGTCCAGGCCAGTCAAGCTTTATGTGATTCCTGACGAGGTAGTTGGCACTATACTTGCCTGAGAAGGCAAAAGCACTGACTTGCACACATCTGGCCACCATCATCAATTTTGTATGTCATCATTGCATTCACGATTCTGAATGAAAATGGAATGCGAGGCGCATCCTGAAACATGTTGGTCGTCACTCAATACTACGCTTTTCTATGTTCATTTTTGCTAGAAAGTCAGAAAAGCGGAAATGCATTCAAGTGGACACCTTTTTAGGATTTATATCCCTCTTTATCATTAATCATTTATTTAGCATTACAGATTTATTACGTACAGAGTGAACATCGAGTACAAGCGCTAGCTGAGCGCTTTAGAATATTTACTATAGTTCTAGTTCACTCGGGCATATAGTTAGAAAGCCTATACAAGTACATAAATATGAGGAGCAGTTAATGATTAGACTTGTTTCGATTGTTCGACATGAAATATACTCTATTTGTTGGCGACCGGTGCCGCTAGTCGTTGCTCGAAATTTCTGTGATGCGACAAGTCTTTCTTCAGGATTTATTGGGTTGTCTCATAATTACTGTCGCATTTCTATTCAATTTCAAATTCCTTCCGTCTAAGACCGTTTCATTGCGAAATACGTTAGTATGTTGAAGTATGCTTCAAGTGCCTTAACAGCGTGGTTTCGGAAGCGCAAGCCCTTAACGGGTTAATCAACTAGTAATAAAAATAGGTCAGTGACTGCAATCAATGATTATGCTTTACGATCCTCAAATGAACTCTGTAGCAAGGAGGACAACAGAGAAGATCAGCGCTGTGTTTGACCTCAGTCTCTGCTACTGATAGGGTACTGAGCTAGTGGACCAATCGCAACGGCAAAGACGAAACGAGCTTACTTCAACTTCATGGCAGCAAAGTGCCTCCGCACGTATTGTAGCAGATACCTGAGCGCCAGCCGATGCACCAGCACTGGCCATCAGTATGGCAAGGACTGCTGCAGAGTGAAGTTTTGATGGAAACCTTATGGTCCGGCCGACCATGAGCGGGAAGCACGCCTGACCATCTGGGGAAAATCCATTCTTGGACGGCAAAAGCAGAGCCTTCCCTAATCGGTCACCGGTGGAAATGAGTCATGAGTCCACTGCGACAACACATGCGGCACGTCTTATGGCTGCCTCGCAGCCAGGAAGCACCAGCTCAACCAAAGCCCGAACTCCGTTTTCTGAGAATATCGATCTCGTTTTATTGGATTCGCTAGGTGGCCTGGTTTGGGAACCACTTCAATGTATGAAGACAAGCATTGCTAAAGTCAGCGCGGAATAGCCCTCTTGGCTGGCTTTGGGGTTGCGAGAGAATCGTCAGAAACGTCTCAGATCCTCCTTCCTCCGAATGTACACCAGACCTCACATTGCAATGCCAACTCACCACGTTCTGAGGGAAACAGCCAGGTCCACGATACCTCATCCACCATATAGCATTGGCATCGCTCTATCGGACTATCGCCTCCCCTGCGCTTTGAATAAGCATCTGCCAGAGAAGAAAGTTAAAGATTGCGGTCACCCCAAAAACGACTTCTCCAAATTCTTCAACCCCCAGTTTCCTTCATTCTGGGCTGGAAGCTTCCAAACGCCCACTAGTAAATGCACGCATATCAGTGACCATGATGGTGGTTATGCTATTAGTCAGTTGTTTCCCAGAAGAGATAAAACTTGAATAAACAAAAGTGTCGAAATTGCGACAGTAATTATGAGACAAACCCAATAAATACCTCTTTTCATGTCAAGGGTGGTAGCGGCAAGTGGCACGCTTAGCACCCGGGCAATCGGGCGGATCCTGGGTCACGCGTCGTCCAGGCTAACCAAGCCTTCCATCCCTCGGTTAGGTTAGTGGGTCCAGACTTGCTCTGAGGGTAAAAATACTGACTTGTACATCGGCTGGCCCCCACATGTCATTGTAGAGGCCAAATCGTATTCAAACGTGTGCGCCGCATACCATGAAGGGATTTATCAACGGCAGGTCCTTTTACCCTTTATTACCGTCTCACTATTAACTGACACAGCAGATTGTTCTGTCATTTACATGCTTTTATTATTTCCCAAATACTTCCTTGTAGGGACCATTTCCAGACATTTCTGCTATTGCTGCGAAGTGCTGTCATGCTGGTGTTAACTGTTTTCTGCTGTTGATTCTGCTACTCCAAGTAACTTGCTCACGATCAAAGATTTGACCCGTGGACCGTGCGCGGTAGGGAACAAAGCCACTCGTACCTACACCATTTCCTCTAGAAAAGATTTCCCTTAAAAAATAGGAGCGTCTCCTGAACATCCACGTCACCGAATTCCAGTTCGTTTTGGAAAATTTTCCTGAATAATGAGAAACATTTCCCCAACTTCACGATTCATACCTGAGTTTCTGCAACTAATCACAATAGTTTCGCACCCATTTGGACTAACTTAAAGGCAAAGTTCGGGCTCAGACCCACTTAATGAGCCTTTACTGTGGCTAGAAGCGCTGGGTACGCAAGTGCAAAGGTAGCGCCACTTCCCTACTTCGAAAAGCGTTACTTAGACGCTAGGCGCCAGGACTTTAACAGACTCCACCAAAAACATGGTCCGCCCACCGCTCGATATCTTGTCTGCGTCGCGTTGATCTGCTATGCTCTCTCTACTCGGACTTCTCTACCGCTCTCCGCGCTCACATTATCTCTCATCTCCCTGCCGGCCTTTTGAACTTCTCCGCAGCGTAGAGCAAAAGGCTCGTATTTCCTGTGTATTTCACGATTTTTTTTCCTTTTTTCTCCACTGGCGGTCCACCTCCTACCCCTACTTTCACATTTGAGTGGAATTACCTCATCAATTAATCCTGAATCTTGCCTTTAATTAGATGCGGAAAAAGCCGAAAAAGAGTACCACTTCACCCTTGCCTATATGTTCTTGACCATTCATTGTAAGCAAGCGAATGTAGGGCAATATTCATAAAAAAACGATCCAGAAATTTGGGACCTAGTGAATGAAGAATAAGAAAGAAAAACGCGAAAAGTTAAAAAGAAATGAAAGGAAAAGAAAAGAAAGCGTAAAGGAATAGATAAGGATCGTTTAGACATGTCCACATACTCATTTTTGTGTAGTTCTTTTGTGTAGTTTTCTTTATCATGTTCGTCAATTGAACGATTCGCCTAATTGGTAATAATTCAACGGTTCTTCGATCTCCGAATCGCTTAGTGGTTAGTGCGAACACGACCTAAACCCGTTCAGGACAAACAACATTCCAATTTTGCTTGAATCCGATCTTTCTGCGTTAATTCAAGCATTTTATCCCGATAGCCACACGAGAGTGCCTCGTTAAGATTGCTGCGCGCAGATGAAGCTTCGATAAGTACAACCTCTCCCTCTACGATTTTACGACCCCTCTCACACCTTTTCAAAGTTTCTTTAAAGTTTCTTTGGTCGATGTTGAAGAGAGAGTGTGATGAGACCGGTATATAACTACTAACCAGCAACCATTGCTCCGAATACAGTACGTGCAACCGCCATTTGGGTAAATGTGGCTCGGGGGGGGGGGCACCGCGCGGCATAGTAGAAACACAAACATTTCAACTTCTCGCATGTCAAGTGACTGCCCCCCAGACTGGCTACACTCCACATGGCTCGCAAAATTTTCCGCTCCACGCTAAGGCAAGGGAACATGGAAGTAAGCCATCGCGGCCGTATGCTGAATGTTGGGGAGGGGATGGGGTCCCCGACGGTCGACGGACTACTTCAACTCGGTCCTTAAAACCGCCTCAATTTGATGCTTACCTCAGGACTAAGCCTTAAAGAGAGGACGGACCTGCGAGAGAGCGTAGGTCCGTCCTCTCTCCAAGGCTTAGTCCTCTCTCTCAGGTCCGTATTCTCTTGAAGGCTTATTCCTGAGGTAAATTGAGGCGGTATCAAGCACCGAGTTGAAGTTGTCCGTCGACCGTCGGAGACCCCATACCAGGGTCAAGCGTGCGTTGAGGAATCCTCGACACGTCGCAGGGGGGGGGGTCGTATTGGCCCGCTGGGTGGAAGAGATCGGGCCGATTGATGCAGTAGGATCATCACCGTCGGAGGACAAATATCAAGGATGAGTCGATGCCAGGCCAGAGGATTTCCAATGAAAATGATATTTCACCCACACAAAATTTTCGTGATTCTGAGGCGTCCGGTAATTCTTAGTTACTTCAGTGTTTTATCACCACACAAGTTAAAGAATCTGAATTTCGCACGCTTTCCAAGAGATATTTCATCTTTCAAGTAAGACCCCGAATCTGAAGGGATGTGAGGTACACGGCGCATCCGAGAAAGGGTCTAGTTGTTGCGCGCGCTTCAACTACGGCTCCTTGGACAAACAACCTCAATTCAGGAACAATCGAGAGAATTCTGAAAGTGTCCGTGCGCATTTACAGGGAGGTGTACACCATTCAACATTGCGTTAACGGACTCTTCAGGGTTAAATTTATAAACATGTAACCTTTAAAGTTGAGAAACGCTAATCAATCACTTTTCTTAGAAAGAGAAAAGCAGTGATTCCAAATCTGCTCTTACTTTAGTACATAATCGCCCTTAAAAGGATATACAGCCGTTGAAATAGTGCCAATGTAGCGAAAAAGTACCTTTCGGCGGTACTCGTGCAAAAATCCTCAACGTAGCCGTTTTTTTAATACTGGACGTTTGGAGCAGTTCTAGTAAGCATTTGATAGAGCAAATCTTCTAGTTTATGATGGCGTATTTACTTTTCGGATTGGATGAGTTTGAACGGAGTTATGGCTTTAGGAAGTAAAAAAACTCGCACTCATCACAAATTTTCCTCGTTAATTTTGCAGAAATCCTCAACGTGGCCATTTTTTGAATACTGGACGTATAGAGCTGCTTTAGCAACGGTTTGGTAGAGAAAATCTTCTAGTTTTGTCTGCCATATTAACTTTTCGAATTTGACGAAAATGAAGCAAGTTGTTGCTTCGGAAAGTGTAAAAACTCGTGCTCGTCTCGAATTTTCCTCGTTATTTGATCTAAATTTGTTATTTCTTATAACTTCCTGTAATTTCAGTACTGATTAGAAAAAGCTCTTCACAAAACTTCCAAATCAGCTTTCAGATTGAAAATTCGTCATATTTGAAGAAAGTTATAATCATTTGAATATTTGTTCAAATTTCAATAGTAAATAAGCTGCTCCACGGTCAACGCCAAAGTCCAGTCAACACACAGCTGGCGAAGGCGGTTAAAAAGCTTCTTTCAACTGAAGGGCTACGTGCAAATTGAGAACCACAATCTGTGTAGTACTAGAATTTGGTAAGTCTTGTGGAGGAAATAAATAAAGAACAGATGTTGTCATGGTATGCCATTTTTAGTGGCTAGTTTGTCGTTTTCTGGTCTGTTTCTCGTTTGCTCGTTTGGTAGGACTCATCAATAATGATTATTCTTTGACTTTTTCACTTTTGTACTTCTTAAACGAATTTTTTTGTGGGCGGTGGGGTAGCAGGGCTTTTTTATGAGCAGTTTTGGGGGAGAATTAAACAAGCTTTTCAACCTTTTCATAGTTCGGCTTTTGAAGAGGGTTGTTTCATGGACTTCGGCCTCCGGCGGAGGGTGGGGGGGGGGGGGGGTCGTATTTCCAAATTTTCCTCAACGCCTCGCTTGACCCTGCCCCATACCCTCCCAGCATTCGGCATACGGCATCAGCAGAAACGCCAAAAGGGCTGGCTTGCTTACTTCTGAACGTGCCAGTCGCTGCGGCGGCGAATGCCCCCCCCCACCAGCCACGTGGCCGACGTTCTCCCATGAATGCACATAAGCCGTTGTCGGTGGACCATCAATCATGATTTTGCTTGTAGACCTACGTTGAGGCTCAAGGTGAACGCAAGGTCCGCAATAAGATGTCTGCAGAATTGGCACGAGATGGCTCTCTGAAAAGCGCTATCAAACGCGCCATAAAATTCTTCATCCCTTTTCCTTCCAAGATAAGGAGACGTTTGACAAATTGACGACATTGAGGCGCGATAACGCGTCTCACTTTGCGCACCTCGTTGGACATTGAGATGCGGTTGCGCGTCTCACCCTTGTCATCTCTTTTTCCAGCGTGTGCGGAGATTCTTCTCCATTTGTGCTTGTCTCTATTCTACTGATTACAGCATAACATAACCTGTAAAGTACATGGGTCACCGTATGGTCAAATATGCTCCAGTCTAGCAGAACTTCTTTAAAGCAACAGTCCCAGCAGGGTCTGCTTCTTTCAATACTAATGGCACTTGAAGTATAGCAGGTTGCTGAAAGATCTGAGTGATGTATGAGAAAGCTCACCTAGAAACAACCTTAGCGAGGTGGCGGCCCCCCGCCCCCCCCATTTAACTCTCAAAGATGGGTGTGGTCTTTGGACAATTCTTCGAGACGCCCACTTGGCTCGGAGGCAATTGCGTGCGGTCAACTGTGTTGCGAGTCTAAATTTTTACGACCTTCCTGTTTCGGGGTGTCGGTGCTTTCACATAATTTAATGCTCATCAATGCTCATCAATTATGGCAGTCACCAACATGGAGAAGTGGTGGACCGTGGTCAATCCGCGCGCTTTGTCTCGCTCAGAGGAGGAAATCGAGGCAAATGAAGTTTTATTCATTAAATAGAAGGAATTTCAAATTTTTGCGTAAACCAATACATCATTTTAATCGTAAAGATTTCTACTTTCAGAAACCCACCAGGATTTTTTCGATCTCTCAACTTTCCTTACCTTATAATCTGAAAAACTAAACCTTGTAGCAATTACATTGCAATCCAAACCCCTCCATTCAGAAGGTTATATTTTCTTTCAGAAGCTGTTTCATGAAATCGGACACCAAAATTTTGAAAATATAAATAGTTTTCTTCCTGAGGAGTATTTGAAATGTTGTGGATGTTCAATATTTCAAAAAATCGTCCCGTTGTTCCGTTTTCTGTGCACACGCGAGTTTTTGACATTCAAACATTCATAACTTTCTTCATAATCAACTTTTTGCAAATGTCTAAGGCTAATTAGAAACTAGAAGATTAGAGCTTTCAACAAGCACCTCAAATTTTCCACGATCATTCTCTCAAAAAATAGTCCCGTTGTTCCGTTTTTGGGTGGTTTGGTCCGATTTTTGAGAAGGCGCGAGTTTTCGACATTCAACGTTCATAACTTTCTTCATACTCAACTTTTGCAGATGTCTAAGGCTAATTAGAAACTAGAGGATTAATGCTTTCGAATAGGTGCTGAACTTCTTGAAATAATCACTCGCTCAAAAAATAGTCCCGTTGTTCCGTTTATTCCACCTTGATTTTTTTTCAAGCCTTTTTCCTGGACCGCGACTATGCAGTCTTCAAAGGCCCATAACTTCCTTTGAAATTAATGTGATGAGAAGCGGTAAAGATTGTTGGAATCCACTCGAAGAGTACTTCATAACAACTGTGAAATTTTCCTGAAATTCCTTTCTTCTGCCTCAATTTTCCTACGGCGTCTCTAGAACTCAATTCAGCAAATTCGCTACACTTTGTTTCGCTTAGATTTTATTTGAAAGCATCGAAACTCTCTTCAGAAAGTTTGTCTGCTTACGGCCGCTGACAGAGGAGGCGTTTTTATGGGAAAACGCCTCGGGTATACGCCGTGCACCTATCTGTGGGCAGAGTTCGCACTCGCATTTTGAAGTCTTCTGTTTTCCTGAAGAAGGTGTTAGTATCCTGATTGAGTTGTATTGTGCTGTTATATGGCACTCTTGTTTTCACTTTCCCATGAACTGCTCTACACTTTGTTCTCCTCGGGATTTCAGGAATGTTTCATCATCGAAGACAGACCATGTTTTTGCACTACACTGTAACAAAGTTTTTGGCTATTGTCTATTGTACTCTTGATCTATGCCGCGGAGCAAAAGCGCCGTCCGGATAGCGTCGCTTAAGGATAATAAGCTGATGGTGAGACTTATAGTGCTCTGCATGCTTTAATGCTCCCATGGAGCTCATGTCTGTGTGACTCTCCGACAGCGTGCAGAGCTCCTGGAGAACATTAGAGGCTGAAAGTGCACTCCCGGACACTGCACTTTTCAAGCCGTCTTGCAGCCCGTCTGTGGATACGACCAGGGTCAACCGTCCGTTGGACAAAGTCCAACGGGGGGGGGTCGTATTTGGCCGACGCTAGAGGGGGGGTCGTATTCGCAGGAGTCAACGTTGCAGTACGAAGAGGTTTTTGGGTGTAGATGACGAGAGGTGGTTTTCGCTATAAGGAACCTAATGTGTGTTGTGATGAAGCTCGCAGCTGTTGGCTCTTGCTGGGACCATCGAACGATTAGAATCAAGACGTTAGTTCTCGCGGCAGTAGGTGAGAGGTAAAACTTTGAGTGCTTCTTCAATATTGAGCACAAACGAGTGCATGGCGCACATCAGAGCAGAAGAGTCTACTGCGAAAGTATCCATATTTGACTGCTCACGTACACAAATATAATTCTAGAGGTGAACCAATGCCTTCAAACTGGACCTAAGTTAGTAAAAGAGTGACCACTTTGGTAGATTGACTGCTAAAGGGCTACAAGAAAAGTTTGGGAACAAAAATATTTGCCTGTCGGCAACTTCTTGAAATGGGTTTAGCATCTGTAATGAAGCACAGAGCTCGTGCGATGTCACGGTATCATAATTCGAGAGTTGTCAGTGTTTAAGTGTTGAAAACCCGTGTTTTCAGGAGAGTAGCGCCGAAAATTCATGAAAAAAAAACGGTCCAACGGGGCGATTTTTGACTCCTTCAACTTTGGAAAGAGAAAAAGTATTCGTTGGAAAGCTCTAACCTTCTACTCCAATCCAGGGGGACAAGAACTGCAAAAAGTTCAATCTGAAGAAAGTTATAACAATTTAAAGCCAAAAAACCAGCGCTCTGCAAAAAATCGGTCCGCGATTTCCCAAAAACGGTCCAACGGGGCGATTTTTTGACTCCTTCAACTTTGAAAGGAGTTCAAGTATTCGTTAGAAAGCTCTAACCTTCTTCTTCAACCCAGGGGGACAAGAATCGCAGAAGGTGGAATTTGAAGAAAGTTATAGCCATTGAAAGCCAAAAAACCTGGTCTTGCGAAAAAAACGGTCCAACGGGGCGATTTTTTGACTCCTTCAACTTTGGAAAGAGAAAAAGTATTCGTTGGAAAGCTCTAACCTTCTACTTCCAATCCAGGGGGACAAGAACTGCAAAAAGTTCAATCTGAAGAAAGTTATAACAATTTAAAGCCAAAAAACCAGCGCTCTGCAAAAAATCGGTCCGCGATTTCCCAAAAACGGTCCAACGGGGCGATTTTTTGACTCCTTCAACTTTGAAAAGAGTTCAAGTATTCGTTAGAAAGCTCTAACCTTCTTCTTCAACCCAGGGGGACAAGAATTGCAAAAGGTGGAATTTGAAGAAAGTTATAACAATTAAAGCCAAAAAACCTGCGCTCTGCAAAAAATCGGTCCGCGACTCCCCAAAAACGGTCCAACGGGGCGATTTTTTGACCCCTTCAACTTTGAA
>MU869312.1:0-23396 GCA_036418205.1 Ostertagia ostertagi | reverse complement strand
CGCGGCACGTATCAGCCGGGCGCTGGAAGAACGGGACGCGGCGAAGAAAAAATTTTAGAGGGGAATAACTTTCTTGGGACGTACTTTTTTGACTTGTTGAGGTAGATTTTGACTGTGCCTGAGGTGCGCTTTCAGAAAACTACAAGGATTGCCTAACTCTCCGGAAAGTACTTCTGTTAGAAGTGGAAAACCCAAAATTCTAAGAAGGCGCACCTTCAACTTTGAAGGCCCATAAAATCTTTGTTTTGCGTATGCTAACGAGTCGGTCAAGGGATTTCGTAAGGTCGAGCGCCTTGAGAGGCGCGAAGACCTAGGGATAGAAAGAGGCGTGTCAGGTCACGCGTCTATGGGACGCGTGTCCTGACAGTATCCATTCCGGCTTGTTTCTGCTCAGAGAGTGGCTGCTATTTCGCAACGTCTGATATTCTCGTATTCTAGCGATGGCTGACGACGACAATGTTCCAGTCACTGACGAAGCTGTACCAGCTCCAGTTCAACCGAAGGTCTACCAATTGACCGAAGAAGCCTTGCAAAGCATCATTCATTCGCGGGACGGGCCCTCAACAGCTCCAGCTCTAAGTCACACGTTCAAGCGGACAGGTTTGGAGAGGCATCAAGTTCAATCAGGAGATTATGGACATTATTTACCCTATTGTCGATCTCGCTCTGGATGACGACATAAAACTAGTCTAGAAAAAGCGGTATCACTGTTGTCGGCTAGGAACGAACTTCTAATCGAGGCGGATGAGGATGTATCGGTGTTTGCCTTCTACGATCAGCAAAAGAAGGCAGAGAAAACCAAGGATCCTATTCTGTGCAGGTGGATCAAAAAGAAGGAATCGGAGACCAAAACGAAATCGATCGCTTGGAAGTCGAGCCGGTTCGACCCGGTTCAAAGGTCGCCAACTCCCTTTCGATTTCAGAGGGCGGCATGGGCCCCCGTTCCTCCCCAGTTCGTGCCCCAAACACGCTCCTACACCCAAATGGAAGTCCAAGGCACTTCCAACGGTTCCAGGATGGAAGTGCGTCCTTCGATCAGAGGTGCTCTGCCCAGAGATATGTGCTATGGATGTGGACGTTTCGGACATTTCGCATCGGACTGCAAGTTCAACAGGAGAAGCAAGTAATTGTGTGTCAGGTAGTATTCATTCTAAAATGAAGTTTTGGTTGTCATTGAACATTTCTTCGTTGATAAGGAAGACATTAGAGGAGGGTTTCCTCCCAAGTTTTCATACAGAACCTAATCTTGAATTTGCAGAATTCAACAGAAAATCTACAGAAGATCATAAAGAATTTATTTCAGATCAGATACAGTCCTTACTCCGCTCCAAAGCTATTTCAATATCTAACAGTGCCCGTATTCGCGTCAATCCGTTATCAGTGGCTGAAGGTAAGAAACTGCGACTTATTTTGGACTTGTCAGATTTGAACAAGTGCCTTGAGAGGAGACACGTAAAGTTCGAAGATTTGTCAAAGGTTAGAGACCTTCTGCCTCGTCATGGTTTCATGACTTGTTTTGATTTACGATCGGGCTACCATCATGTTCTGGTGCACCCAAACTTCAGGAAATACTTGGGTTTCAAGTGGGGATCGCTCATTTATTCATTCAATGTATTGCCTTTTGGGCTTTCTCCGGCGCCATTCATTTTCACCAAGTTATTTAAACCACTTTTGGCGAGGTGGAGATCCCAAGGGATAGGTGTAGCTGTTTACTTAGATGACGGGATAATTTGGGCTAGAACTGAATCTCAATGTCGAGCTTTCTCCGCTATAGTTAAGAGAGACTTACAAGATGCGGGGTTTTTCCTAGCAGAAGAAAAGTGTTCCTGGCAGCCTTGTCAGAGGATGACCTGGTTAGGTCATCTTATCGATCTCAATGAAATGTCGCTTGACATTACAGAAGAAAGAAAGGCTAAAGCAAGAATGATAATTACTGCTCTTCTGAAAGTCAGAAGCCCATCATTGAGGGGGAGAATGAAATTACTGGGTACCCTAGCCTCCATGCATTTAATCATGCCTCCAGAAATATCCAAAAAGAATCGTTCTGTGGTTACAGAAGTTGCCTGTAAGGTATGCAGTGGGCATAGGCTAGGCTTCAGGTGGCCTCTAACCGCAGAGGAAAGAAAGGAGATTATAGGAGGGCTGGGTTTCTTAAAAAACTGCAAGACAAGCTTACATAATTTCCACAAAGATTTTTGTGATTATTTCGTAATATCCACGGACGCGTCAAATTCGGGGGTGGGAGCAGTTTTTCACACCTCCACAAGCTCCAATCGCATTGCTACAGCCACCTTGCCTTGTTTTTTGAGGGAGGAATCCAGCACCGCAAGAGAGCTGTACGGCATCTTACAAGCGGTCAAATCTTTCAGTCACCTTATTAGTAATGAAAAGGTTCAGATTCAAACGGATAGTCAGGCAGCGCAATCAGTGTTTTATAAGGGAAGCACCAAGAAAGTTTTACAACAGTTGGCTTCTCAAATATGGGAAATAGTCGAACAACTGAGAGTAGATATGCAAGTGTTTTGGATCCCTAGGGAGCTAAATGACGAGGCAGATGACGCTTCCAGAATCATAGACCTGAATGGATGGTCAATCCTTGACTCAATCTTTGACAAACTGAACGAACGTTGGGGACCATTCGAAGTAGACATGTTCGCAGATGCAAATAACAAGAAGTGTGAAACGTTTGTTTCCAGATGGTTCTGCGAGGGCTCCTCGGCCGTCGACGTCTTCAGCGAGTCAGCCTCGAAATTCTGGTGTGAACATTATTGCTGGTGGGTCCCTCCTCCTCATCTAGTGGCACATACAATCGCAACAGCTAGAAGGTTTAATAGTAGGGGCGTCATAGGTTTCCCTTTTTGGCCATCCCACCTTTTGTTTCTTTCGCTTCGCGAATGGGTTGCGCTGGATCCCAGAAATTGTAGATACGTTCGTTGTTCCTAAAGGAAGCGCTCTCATTAAAGAAGCTTCGCCATCTTTCACATTCTGTTCTCCATGCGTGAGCTTTGATTTCATATTCGCCAAAATTGATTTTTCCATCCATACGTAACCCTCGCGCTTTATCCTTTCCGACGAGTTAGCAGAAGCAAAATGGAGTTTTTGACGGAGTTCCGGAGTCAAAATCGTTGTTTTGCGTATGCTAACGAGTCGGTCAAGGGATTTCGTAAGGTCGAGCGCCTTGAGAGGCGCGAAGACCTAGGGATAGAAAGAGGCGTGTCAGGTCACGCGTCTATGGGACGCGTGTCCTGACAGTATCCATTCCGGCTTGTTTCTGCTCAGAGAGTGCCCACCCACCCTCCCATATTTTTGACCACATTGTTACTTTTTTAGGCCCCAGGTGGATGGCATGGTCCGAAACAATCGCAACAGCTCGCGATGAAGGATTGGAAGAGTTAGCCCAAATCGTGGGCAAATCCGCCACCAACTCGCTTGCCCAGAGCACAATGTCCGCTTACTCGTCCATGAGGAGCCGCTTCGAGGCTTTCACAGCCTCTCTCTCCATATCGCGATCTCACTTGGGGAAACTTAGGAACCTTTTCATCGCCCATTTAATTCATAAAGATCAACTTAAAAGCATACCAATGGCTCTGGCATCCTTAAACTTCTTTTACGGGCGCTTGGAGGGCGGGGAAGCGGAACTTCAAAAACTTCTTGTAGATTCCGCAAAAAGGGAAGCCCTGCGGTATTGAACAGAAAGAAGGCTTCACAAGGTGACATAGATACCGTAGTTACTTGGGCGATTCAGAGTGAATCACAAGAACACATACGGGATGCATGCGCTATTCTTCTTTCTTTTCTTGCCTTCCTGAGAATAAGTGAAGCAGTTAACGTCCAGAAGAAGCATCTTCAAGACAAAGGTGCAGGGCTTTGGTGGCTCCTGATACCCAAATCCAAGACGGACCAGTTCAAAAGAGGGGTCACAGTGCCGTTCAAAGTCTCCGGGATATACAAAACACTGTGGGACAAACTCCTCCAGCAGTTGCTGCATAAAAACGGGGACCATTTTCTTTTCGCTTCTACCTCAGAAACCCCTCCTTCGACAGATTCTTTGAGGAAACGAATGAATGAGATTCTTCGTTTCGCTGGCTTACACCACAAGGGTTTGACCCCACATTTTACGGGGAGGCGCAGCAACTGCAGCACTTAGAAGGGGTGTCAGCCAAGACGATATCAAGAGAGTGGGGCGGTGGAAATCTACTTCATCAATGCTTCACTACATCGAACCTACTCCGATATGAGGTCATATATCCTCAGGTTTACTGTTTATTACAGATATGAAAGTAATTATTTTTCAGAGATGGACGAGACTTCTCCAGATACAGCGCAAAGGCCCGAAAACTGTTCCAGGCAGGCTCACAGCCATCTCAACTCAACAACTTCAATACAGTCCATCGCCCAATCCGACTACTTTTCGCACGACGCCGATCTGAGAATGGTTCACCTTTTGTTCGGTCTCATTATTACATTGCCGTTCGTTTTTCCTCTGTTTTAGGATGTTTTGATCCTCGGTAGATACTTATATTCTTATGTCACGTTCGCCTTTCCTCTGTTTTCAGGATGTTTCGATCCTTGTTGATGGTTATTTTCTTATATTAGGGCTGTTCATTTGTTCTTAGGATTGTTCATCCTTTGTACATACTTATGTTCCTTATATCACGTTCGTTTTTCTCTCCTTCCAAAATGTTGCGATCCTTCGCATATAGTTACTATCCATATATCATGATCGCAGAGACTCCTAATTTGCTACTCAGTTATCATTCATCATTTTCATGCCACTCTATACCGTTTACTGAAACATATCACCTGTGCTTTAATGTATTACAAGCTCATATTGACGACGCATTCGAGTCTATTGGAAAGTATCGTATGAATTGTGATGAAATGCGTCGAATAATGTAATCATATAAAGCAGAAATAAAGGCCTCGTCCTGTAAAAAGTTTCAGAAACTTCAAATATTTCTCTAACAAAATAGTAAAAGTTTAGTGATTGTCCCCTTTTTCAAAAAATTGTCCCGTTCGAACATTTTTCGTGCAAAAGCGAGTTTTTGGGCTTTCAGCGACCATAACTCACTTCATTTTCATTTCTGTGATGCACTTTTTTCATGGGGTGAAAGTACAGGATTTGCTCTTTCTAACAAGCCCAAACCGTTTTTCAAAGTTCATTTTTCGAGAAAATCACACGTTCGAACATTTTGGGGGGTTTTGCCGAACACTTTTTTTGAAATCGCGAGTTTTTGGGCTTTAAGCGGCATAACTCACTTCATTTTCATTTCTGTGATGCACTTTTTCATGGGGTGAAAGTGCAGGATTTGCTCTTTCTGAAAGCACCAAACCGTTTTTCAAAATCCATTTTCCGAGAAAATCACACGTTCGAACATTTTGTTCCCATAGGTTTTTGAGCTTTCAGCAATAATAACTTCCTTCAAAGAACTTGTTGGGGAGGGGCGAAGACATTTTTGAAGACTACGAGATTTCTGCTTTCTTATGTGTTTTACCGTTGTCTGGAAGAATCGTCCTCAGAAAATCAGGTCCCGAAGAACTTTAATTTCAGCCCCGAGAAGTCAAACCTTTCATAGGGATGCATTCAACTGTTCTTTATTCCTCAAGGAAAACACCGTAATTTGCCTAAAACTGTCTCTCTGTGCATAATTAATCGAATCTAATGCGGTCTGCACAAACAATTCTTGCCCTCGGATACGCCACGCACGCGCCTGTGGCTGGCAGTCCTCGAAATTGCGACCCCCTTCCGACCAAAATGCGACCCCTTCGTTCGAACAGTTCGAACGGACGGTTGACCCTGCCTCGGCGTAGTAGAGAACTTCCTTGAACACCTTCAAAATGCTTCTACACACGTCAGTTCGATGGAGTAAATTGAAAATGATGCACTTGGCACAGGTCATTCCGTTCTTGTTTTCGAAGCATGTGCACCATTCTAGAGTATTACTCACGCTGCCCTTTCCCTACGATTCTTTGCAGGACGCGTTGCCTTCCTATGCCATACTGATCACTACGAACCAAACCAACACGACCACTTTCCATTTAAATTTTAATTCCAGACAGGTTGTGAGATATTATTTGCATTTAGGCTAACTACAACACTTGTGAAAATAATATACAGTAAAGTGGCAGCAGTCACGTGGTGTGTTCCTTGACGAACTTTGATTACGACCCTTTCCCAGCTCTCAGCGGGGCGAGCACGACCCCCTGTCGAGGATTTCCTCGACCGTTATTTACCCTGCTCAGCGTGCACGGCTAGTATCGCAGCGTGAGTTGAAAAGTTACTAAGCTGCTGCGAAAGATGCCCAAATTAAAAGGTTAAATTCGGCTTCCTGGGAAGGGAGTCTTGTTGAATGGAATTGGTAATGCAATCTTGGAAAGGAGTGGGACTAAGTTAGGGTGTAGGGACATACAGGACGATTCACGAGATTTTTGAAGAGTTCATGGATTTTTGTGAAATTTCGAGAATTTTGAGGTGATATTAAGAACTTTGCAAATTTCGAGTTTTTTTTTCGTGTAATCATTCCATTACATTACGCTACTCGATGGATCTATTCGAGGAAGCCAACTGGATTCAACTTCCGTTAGGAACAGTTTTTGAAAGCAGTGGCGGTCTATCAAGGCACTAGGGCAGTATCAGTATTCGAATACGCTCCGAATTCACTAGACATATAGTACGCAGGTAAAAAATTGCAGCAATATCGATCCGCTCAATCTCGCCATCAAGTCAAGGAACTATGTGGAACACGTAGAACGAAAAACTCACCTAGATACTGTTCTTTCGACTGGTCGTTAATCAAAGTGCATTTCTAAGAGGTTTACGAGTTTTGGACACTATCGAGTCGGAACCGGTTAGAGCGAGACCTATACGATAAGAACTCCGTATAGAGATAGCTAGTGACTGCCTTAAATGCGTTCTCGAAGGGACGCATGGTTCGGCAGCGAACCAGTCGCATGTGTTGCATCTACACTTGAAGAAGCTGCCGCTGGCGTAAACGCACATAACGGCTTAACGATAGCCAACGTCATCATGTTTAGCTTTATAGCAGTCAGCGCCTGCTATAAGACTGAAGTCCTAGCACTGAACGAATAGAGAATAAAGCATTCGTCGCTGAGCGATTCCTTTTCGGCGTGCACCATGCATTCCACTTCCGCTTAAAATCGTGGTGGCTTTTGCAAGCAATTTGGCGACTTCGTGGGGCCCGTTTATCTACCGTCTATCTATCCTTGTTTTCTATACTCTCATTCGTACCTAGCAAAGATTTAGAAATGCCAGGAAGATGGAAGGCATGATCGACTTGAATAGTCCACATTCCAGGAGTCGCCCACGAAAAAAAAACCCAATCATAATTTATTGGCTTGATTCCCATCAAGACCGATCATCCATGAAGAACGAAAAAAACAAATGATGGGTGTTTGTTTCCGTAAACAGTCCGAAGAACCGGAAGAACTGCTACGCGTTCAAAATCCCGTCGGCGATAATCTGTCATAATGTTCGGCTGAATGAACGATTCACCTAGATCTCAGATTGCCACTAGGAAGCTTTTTCTCTTTCCACCCATGCAACGACTGATATCTTTTTCTAGCTCATCAACCAATTCGTTTTCTCTATTCCCCAAATTCGAAAGTGCAACCCGGTGTGCATGAAACTCCAGTTCGGGGGGGGGCCACTCCATTGCTATCTTATCCGTAGTACTAGACTAGCAGTTCTTTGGGCTATCGAACACTACGGATAAGATAATAAGTGAACGACTCATTTCGAGCGTACTTTTGATAAGGACCGGTGGATGTCCTACATTCCACACTACCTGCCCACATCCCATCCACTTTTCTGCACAGGTGATCCACCCTGGAGCTCCTGCACCCTTAGCCCTTTGCGGAGGTGTCCTTTCTCCTGGTCCAGGACCGTTCCCTTGGGTCATGGCAGGCGGAAATGTGAAAACGTTTCAGGGTTTCTCACCCATTACACCAATATTTATCAGAAGTCTACTTTAAATGAGTCGATTACGTGTCGTGAGCCCTCTAATCCTTATCTTGAGTATTGGAGAAAAAATGGAGTGGCCCCCCCCGAACTGGAGTTTCACCCTAATCAAACCCGGTTCTTCATGGGTCGCTCTCGATACAGTGGCCGCACCAAGCGCACTTTTTCCATGCGTTCCCTTGTGCCGCCAGGCGTTACATCGATCGTCATGGAGTGTTGGTATTGGTGGAGAAATGCAATGAATTGTCCAGTATATTCCTTTTACCATGTGATTGTGGTGCGCGTGGCAACCAGCTTCACTTTCTCTAACACTTACGAAAAATTATTGAGGAAGCATTGAATGCTACAAAACCGAACAAGGCAAACAATTCTCCGAAGTGAGCATAAAGAAACACAAATGAGGGAATCGGAACCTGTTCAAAAGAAATAGTGGGTAGTCGGCGGCTTCGACAAAAGGCTTCGAAAACACACGTAACAAAAGGAACGGAACAAATAAACGGCACATTGGGTCTGTATGACATAATATTGCCATCTGATCGATCAGGAAGTTCGCAAAAGAAACATTTCTGCTTTTGAAGCACGGTCGCGATGTGTCTCAAGAAGCTCCCTAATGTGGATTAAGTAGCTTGACCCTAAATCACATGAGTATGCAATGCTTGCGACTTGGAGCGCACACCAGTGAGGTAACTTCGCCTTGACCCGCTGCATCGCTCTCATTTCTTTATAAATATCACAGCTAGGTCGAGATTGTGCGCCCAAGCGCATCGACGCTCGCGCGTGTTCTCTCATGTTTTCGCTCTTCATGTAGCACCTGTGTCTCCTGCTGTACCCCGGCGACCCACAGGAAAATTTCACTATTTTCTATGATGTTTTTGACATTCTCATTAACTTTCTCTCTTTTCATTTCATTTTTAATTTTTGCTTTTCTGCAATGCAGCTGAAGCGGCTTCTGATAGCCTTTAAACGCTTCTATTCAGGAGATACAGTTGAAATTCATCTTGAACTTGACAATCCCCAGCTAACTCGTATTCTCATTCTAGCGAGAGTGAAGGAGCGCGTAGCGCTACTCTTTTTTACCTAGGCTACTCTCACCCGTCACGCAACCTGCTGTCATCCACTTCTAACTGATACTCACATAAAGGGTTTTGTATTCTCATCGAGTTGCTGAGATTGAGGATCAGTCTATTCAGTGGACACGTTGTTTTGTCGAATGCACACTAAATATTAGGATCATTACGGATACAAATATAGGCCAATTCAGAGTTTCACATTTCCTTTTAGAGCAAAGAGCCATTTGGGAATGTCTAGGCTTTATCGAGCGTTCGCTCAGCGAGTGACATTCACGCATATTGATTTTTTGGTGCAGCATTATTTTCGAATAGCCACATGTGAGAGAGAAAGTCTATGACTTCCGTTCTGCTTTCTATAATAGCTAAACGTGCTGAGGCCTCCATAGCGCCTGATATTTTCGAGCTAGACTAGTGAGTATTCCCTCCTGTGTTCTCGAGGTATGTCACTCGTGTTGAATAGGTTCATTTTCACTCGCCCTCGTCCGCGCTGGTTCCCACTTAACTCACGGTAAGTTGTTCGGGAGGTCGATAGGCTCTTGAGCTAGTGCTGGTTGACCTCGTGTTTAAGTGTTTACTCTTGTGTGCTCTGGTCAGTCTTTTCTTCTGCTCCAATTAGAGATGTCCGTTTGCAGGCGCGACTTGCCGAGTGGTCTAGCTTTCAATACTTGTATCCATCATCAGTTAAGAATATTAATAGAGTGGAATGTAAACTTTCGCTAGTTGCCATACGTCTTTCATCGTCCCTCATGAGAGCTCTTCAGTCACACTAATATGCCTGCCTTACTTTTCGCTGCGGCGGCTCTCATTTCGAAGCGTGTAACTGTGTGCATTGTAATTCAGATAACAGAAGGGTAACCGGCGTAGGCCACACGCTCGGTCAATTCAGTCGACAGCAACACATATCCACACATAGTTGTCGGACCGTAGGTGCTGAGGAAAGTAAATGTGGAAATCAGTAGTTAGGCTTAGGGTCGAATTGCCTCGTCAATCAATTCGGTTTAAAAGAAGTATTTGCATATCCAGAAAACTAATGTTTTACTGGCCTTCTTTCTACAGCCAGCATATTTTTTTCTGTTTGTAGCCGCGCAGTTTTTTCTTATCTATCTTTGTATGACCGGGTCTGTTCTTTCCGTCAGCAGTAAGTAAGTCTTTTTGTCCGGTCTTGACAGTAATCTACTTCGCAATATCTATCAATTTGTTGTCTTTTGTCTACTCGGAGTTTCTCATTGTTTTGTCACAACCATAAAAACTAGTCATTTGACTGTTCTGCTGCAATTCTTCAGGAGAAATTACTCCTACTCGTCATTCAAGAAGGTTCGAATCAAGAGCACAAATACTTTTATACTTCCAGTAAAATATTTAGAAATCATTACAAAAGTTTAGGAGGGTGAATGCGGAGAGAGAACTTTTCACGGGTAGATTCTGGCTTCCTTTTCGTACGCCTAAATCGTCGCCAAAACTTGTAGACAAGATTCATGATTTCGGTCCTCGCAGTGTTCGCGAATGTACGTCATTGATAGAGCGTCTGATATAGTACTACTATCATGAAGCACTGTACCACTGGTACATGACGCCTGTTTCGGAACCTCTGCATCTAAACGATTATTCACATAAGCTTACCTGCAATATTTGCCAGAATGTTGCAGTTTGTAATGAGGGGTTCAAGGATCTGAGAAGCAGGCGATGGCTCGGTGGAGCTTCATGTTTTTGCGAAGGTTAGCCAATTCATTCGCTGGAGGAGTCACGTGAATGGCGCGAAATCAATGTGTAAATTACTGCTTAACATAAGCTGATACCTTCAAAATAAAAAAACAGGCACACGTGTTTGCATTTGACTCGCGTAGTGACGAACTCTCAATTTTTACGATCATTATTCTATATCTCTGAAGGTCTAGTGCATTTCCTGTAGTTGATTTCGGTTCATGTGAGGTTGCATTTAACACACTCTACGACGCTGTTAGATGTGTAGCGGGAGGTAAGACACTCGTAGGAGTACTGATATATTGGACAATAAACGGGACGTTGCGTTTACTAATCGATAAATTTCGTTCATATCGTTGATGCTAAATCGCCACGCGTGAATTCCACATTCTCGCATCTAGAGAGATTATTTTAATAGCGCATTCTACCAGCGTTCAGTATAATATCTCGTATAAAGTGTTAATTTAGAATATTTAGTGCAGCTATCGTGGCTAGGAGATGTGAATGTCTCGCGTCATTGGGAGCTGGTAGACTATTATGCCGTTTTTTCTTAACCTTTCTGTAGTAGGATATGGTCGACTCTGCAATAGACTATTTCATATTAATTTAACAACCAGTGAGGATTAATGGTAATTTGAGGGTATGGAGTCACATGAAAGATTCGTAATTCAGTGACCTAAAATTACTTTTGCAGGACACTTTTCACTTGCTCATAGAATTGTTCATGTTCTCAGAGTGTTGAAATATAATTATGAGATACGGTCCTGCGAAAATCAAAATTAAAAATCCAAGATCAAAAACTGGAAAAAAAGTTCAAAAAGTGCATTCGCCTGAAAAAGACAGTCGCGTTGTGAACTGCAGTTCTCTATTGTGCTGAAGATGTCCTCTCTCCAGTGATGCTCTAAGAAATTTCATGATTCGCTCTCGATACATACTACAATATATAATGCAAAATACTTTTACAGCATACTTACAACGCTTATTGATAAGAAGCGGCTTTGGATATAGCAGTGACTGTACATTAATGCTTTCTGTCTTAGCTTGAGTCTTTAGTATAACAGTTCAAGTCTCTCACTTATTAGGGCTCTCTTCTACTTAGTAAATGAACTTCGATCGTTTTCTCGGAGGCCGGTCCAGTGTGAGAGGCAGATGCCTAGACAGTACTGCTCATTATCTAGTTATAATTGAGTTAGCAATTCCATTGAATCGCGCTACCCTTGATGTAGTAGGATTTTCGTTGAGCCTCTCTTAGATAATGTCACGCCTCTGAATTACATATATTCAGGTCTTCTCATATCGCTTTTTATTTATTGATTGCAGCGTGCAAACAGACAATGAGGCCTGTCGCTCGCCTTAAATTCATGGGCTTGGGGGACGAAAATTCACGATTAGAATGAAGGTCGAAGAAGGAGTAATTCACCTAGTTGAGACCGCGGACCTCCTGAGGGTGCGGACTGACGCGCAATTGGCACCGAAAGAGTTGACCTCGGCGACCTAGCATGGCTCAATCTTGGCGCGGTTGGCCGTACGCCCACCGATCATCTGATCACTCGCCGCAGGTCTATACGTGGCGAGTGATTAGATAGCAGAGAGCGTAGTGTTGAAGAGGGCACAGCGATGAGAGTCGCATCAATGCTCAAATCAACGGGCAAGGAAGGGGTCCCATTTCTCGGGTTCTGGGCCGTTTCTCATGGTTTTTCCTTCTTTAGCACGTTCACGACATCGCGCGTTTTGTGCTTTTGCACCGCGTGGGAAAAGAGTAATTTTGCGAGCGCAGCCGCTTTCAGTGATATTCCATTTGTCTAGCTTATCAGGAGTTACAGTAATGGAAGTTTGACCGAAATGACGTGTTAAGGCCATGAAAAGGGAAATTTTACTTAATTTCCCTTTAGTGGTTCCAAAATTAATTTGGACGTGGTTGTTTCAGTAAAAACACATATCTTCCCATACGAATAGGTTTGTATTCACTTCTGTTATTCCTTTTTATCAACATGTCTACGTTATTGAAAAGAAAACGAGGAATGAACTGAACAGACATATCCGTAAGGTCTGGAAAACTCTGCCAAACTAAAGAATATTTGGCCTTTCTGTGAGCCATGTGGTTTTTAAGTATGCTAATGTATGACCTATAGAATGAGTACAAAGACCTTAGGAATAAGTCGCACAAGCGCAAGAAAAAGGGATGACTTGGGTGGGACGCGTTACCGCGTCACAATGTCCCACGAGGTGCGCAAAGTGGGACGCGTTACCGCGTCACGCTGTCGTCAACGTGTTGGTGTAGCACTCATCATCGCTAAGTTGATTTGAAATGGGTTGCCTTTCCAGCTTGAATTCGTCCATGAGGTTTCCACCAAACAACCTCTACGGTCCCAAAATCACAGAAGCTACAGTATTCTTTTTGCTAAAATAAAATACGAAGTGTTTTACAAGTGTGACTAGTTACACCTTTTTGAAACTACAGACAGCTTCAATTAGAAAGCAGTTTGACCTGAAACCTGAACTTGGCATTTTTCCAAATTAACTCAACAGCTCCGTGTTCACTATAATTAGTAAAAACCATTTATCGTACAGTTCATTCATCAACACGGTTTTCCTCGACAATCAAGTCTGAATGTAAAACAAAAAAAACTGTAAAGTAAAAACTACAATAAGGAATAGATGTGAGACATGTCAGAAGCAATTATGTGAATGTAAATTTAGCATGGGCGATAAACAACCGAATATAAACCACGTCGGAAGACAGGACAAGCAAGCTCGCCTACAAGTTTTTAGACCTCATGCAATAGTGAGAACAGCTTGCTGAATTCAAATGTCTTAACAAAAAAACGTAACAACCGCTTAACATTTCACGCCAAATAGGATATCGCCTGCTCATTGAAATAGGCAACAAAAAAGTGCGCACTTCTAAATTATAACTGGATTGGAATTCAATTAAGTATTTACTCATTCTTTAACCAGATTTCTTCAATGCTTCGCTCCACGTCCTTTGCCACGGCCACGAAGAGCGGCGCGAGCTCTTCCTCTCATTCTAGCGCTCATTCTTTCTGCCGGAATATCCTGATGCGCACTGCTGGGGGCTACGTGACGAATTCCTGGTTGATAAAGTCCAATAGGGCGACGACGTCGTGCAGCAAATTGAGCTGCTCCACTTTCGTTACTGTAAATTGCGATTTAGCTCGAGGAATACCAGGATGGGAATTAATTCATTACCTGCTTGAGCATTGATCCTCAGCACCGTAAACAATTGGGATACGTAGACGAGCTGTCTGAGGTGCAGCAGATCCACCTGCACTAGAGGTTGTTAGCGATGACGCGGTGGTGTGACGGAGTGTTGATGAGCTTCCAGCGTTTGAACTGTTACCAGTGTCCGTTCTGCCTTCATCATCAGCTTCTTCTACAGCCGATGCCGCTTCGCGATCCTCATCGTCCACAAAATCACCGGAATGAGCCGGTGCATCGAGCGAATTGTCTGCAGTAGAAAAGCATCAAAAATAAAGAATAATGAGAATGGGAAAAAGATACCATCCACTAAGTCGTGTGGTGAGGAATTGAGATAAAGAGAAAATATTATAAAGGCATAGGGGAGAAATTCGAAAAACTTTGATCAAAGCAAAATCTGTTCCAATAAAATGCTGAGGTATTCATAAGCCCCTTCCGGCCATGCACAAAACCTTCATCCAGTACTGCTTTAGGCCGATGTCAGACTTTGCGAATCGCGCGATTCGCTAGCGTCCGCGGTCGCGTTGCGGTACCAGCCAATTGAGTGATTCACTGGCCGCGACGCGACCGCAGACGCTAGCGAATCGCGCGATTCGCAAAGTCTGACATCGGCCTTAAGAAATTGAACGGATACTGTATCTAGAGCAGTCTATCGATGTTAGCATTGTTTTTTCGATCTTTTAAGTGGATTCAAGTTCGACATTAATTAGATGGTAAAAAGAAATGATCCCGTAAACCACGCACATAAACCATGTCAGTGTAATGCAACAGAATGGAACGACAAACGCGGACAAGAGCTATAAAAACAAAAAAACTCCCTAAACGCATTAAGACAAACCATCAGCAGCCAACGCTTCATCATCTTGACCGACAACCAGTCCATCCCCGTCGTCAAGCTCATCATCACCGTGGTCATCTTCCATCTCTACTTCGCCTATCTCTTCAGCATCGTCTTCTCCATCAGAGAGTACCTGCTTGAACGCACATCAGGAATAATACATGATACATTTTCAAAATAAGTTACCACGACGTCAGCAGAATCTCCGTTATCTATTTCTTCGTCCGATTCCATTCCACCGTCATCTGCAACACCGCTGGTCGATTCAGTATCGAAAAAATTGAAATGAAGAAATAATAAATAATAGAGGAAAGACTGATCTCCTCAACAGACTCCCATATCCTACTAACCTTCATCTTCATCAAAATCATCCATTGATTGCTCAGACACATCCTCATCAGAGAGCAATTCAATCTGAAAGTTCAAGCATTAACACAGCCACATCAAAGGAGATTATGAAAATTGGCATTCGTAGTTGAGGTGGAAGAGATAAGCCAAAACAAAGGAAGTCTTATTGCCGCAGTCAAAACGTGGCAAAAAAAGACGGTAATGATTGGAATTTTATGAAAGCAATGGGCCAAACGAAAGTTGTTTCCAGCTAATAAACTACTCGGTATTAAGCGGTGAATTGCGACCTACTGCAACTATGTGTCGTTCATAATCATTCAAATGCCTTGATGCTTCCTCCGTAAGCTCACAAAATTGAGGCGAAAAGATGAAATTCAAAAGAAATGACAGGTTCGAACAATAAAATATTACTTATTTACCTACAGAATAAAAACCGACCAATTTGCTGGTTTCCCGGAGAATCTTTCAGTGTATGAAAAAAATATACACCTAAAAACTAGTGAGTACGAACCCTCCATCAGGAATTAATAATACCCCTCCTTCCACTTCGCTGCACCATTCACAATACGTATCCTTCCTTCTCAACCGTTTGCATATCTGCCTCCACAGGAAAACTTGCTCAAAGGCTGTGCCGCCGACAGCTGTTTTCAAACTGCTTATCACTTATCAAAACGTACATGTTGTACCGAGTCTTCTTGTCCTTCTTCAAGAACTTCAATGTCCTCATCGCCTTCAGCGTCATCTGGAACATCCATTACTTCCATGTCAGCAGCGGCTACCATTCCGCTTTCGGGAATCACGTCTGAAAAAATCAAAGGCTGTACCCTGAGAAAATCGCGCAAGCCTGGACTCTAGTACATCTTAGCCCTATAAAAACTGAGTAGAATTCCGCTGTGGACCAAAAATGTGATCGTGTTCCAGTTCTAATTGAGAGGGTACCGTAACTCTCAGTCTTCTTCATGAGACAGGTTCTCATTGAGCTTCTTCGTCGCAGGCGCCAAATTACAAGGACCTTTCCTTTCAGTTCATATATTATCAATCTCCAACGAGCAGATTCACAGCCTTGTTGTCCTGCTGCCTATTTATCACTGTCCAAGAAAAATCGTATTTTATTAGCCGCTCAGAGACTTCTGAGCTTCTTTCATGTAGTTGAGAACTTCAATCTCGAACTGGTTAGGTGACAGCTTCGCGAGAACTGCAGAAAACCTTTTTCCGGACCACAATGCTCTAAAGCAGTCCATTCTTTTTTAGCATTTCTTGCGGAAATATATTGACGCCATTCGCGCCATGCCCACGTATTGTAAGTTAAGAAATGAATAAACAGCATAATTAAATACCAAGATCACGCCGTTCTTCGCTGCTGGTGACCACTTCACTCGGGCTGTCACGATGGCGCTTTGACTCGCAGCTGGATGACTCATTGGTTGCAGTGCGTTTACGCCTTCCATCTGATGATGACACCGGCATGCCACTACCGCTGTCGCGCGATTCTCCCGCAGAGTCTGAAATATGTGATCTCAGGAAAGCACTGGAAAACTACTGAACAAAAAGCAGTACCATTATGGCCAGCGCCATCATCGTCGTTGACATCTCTACGTACTTCACCACTGCCACTTACCTGAAACGAACAAATACTGCACAGAAAACCACAACCCCAAATCGACAAATTAAGGTACCTGACTGCTTTGTTCTGCTTCGGTTATCACTGATGCACATCCAATGTTTCCCTCTGAGGAACTGTTTGCAGTTGAAGTGCTCACCTTGAATAGAAAACTTTGGAAAAACATAAGAGCTGGACCCACACAAATTCGCCATATAGATATCGTTCCCAGTTTCACACCAAGTAAGGCTGAAGCAACAAAAAAGACAGCTAAAAAATTGACTTACGCTTGGAGCCGCGGTTGGAGCAGACTTGCCAAACAGAGACTGCCCAGGACTTATGCGAGCAGCAGACGATGTTGCAAGCGAATACGTGACAGGTGACGACGGGACTACCTGGATTTAAAAGATATCTCTCGTGATTCAACGAAAGAGGCTTTGATAGGTGCCGCGGGGAAAAAATCAATTGTGAATGAACGATAAATACGCAAAGTAGGAAACAGCAAGCGTCACCTACGACGAAATGTAATCAGGTGCAAGGTGAAATATCGGTCAGGAAGGAGTTTTTTACCGCAGGTCACCAGTAGTGAATTGCCAGGATAGAGATGGGCTAATCAGCGGTAGTATGGGTTTGTAATGCAATAGTAGCGCCACGTTGAGATACTAAATGTGAGATAAAAATTCGTCTAGCGATTTACATTCTGGTGTCTATGCTCGTCTTAGAAGATCAAAAGGTTAATTTGTTATTAGTGGTCCGCAAATGACTGGTTAAGGTCAAATCGCATCAAATGCCTTCTACATAGAACGCATGGCACCTCGTACACATTATATGAATGACAGACTATAGGAGGCCAAAAAATAGTTGTACAGTGACTGTAGCGTGAGTAAGATAATATTGAATAACTCTTAAAAGCCACAAATTAATTACTGAACATGGTGAGCAATTTTTGAGTGCGTCATCCTGCGGTTTTCCGAGATTCTTCACATAAGGAGTTGAGACGACTGTAGTCGATGAAAGCGGCTCTCTAGATTTAAGACAACTTAGGACTTGGATGCAGGAAAGAGCGGGTGATTTGAACTGGTGGCGTGGATGAGATGACACTCCCGTGAGTTGAGGTGAAACAACGGAACTCTTCGAATAAAAAATATATGTAATACAGATTTACCCACCCAGAAAATTGGTCAGCTATGTGGTCACGTAGGTGGGATTTGGTGAATGATGTGTGAATACAAACCGCTACACGGCTTTGGAGTTTGGAAGCGATTATCGACCACTTGACTGAGGATTACTGAATGCATGAACAGTATGAAAGTGACATGAATAATTTGCTTTTATAGTGGAGATAATCCTCTCATTATTGTTTGATGATTATTCTTTGAAGGTTTTTCAAAGCCTTTTTGATCGCCACTCCTCAGCTCGTTGATGGATAACCTTCAATTTGTTGCGACACTTCTTTGATGAACAATGCCTTGCTGTTCAACAAAAACAATAGAAGTACGGAAGTAAAGCTGTTGACAGAATGCTGTTTCCATCTTCTTGATTGGTCGGTTCTAAGAGCTACTCCCATCGATATCGGTTTGTTTGTATTTTTGTTTATGTGCGTTGTGTTTGCTAGCTTATGTATGTATGTAGGTGTGTGGCCGGAACGCGTCGTCAGCCTGGCCAGAATGGGCCTCCGGCCATTATTATGTGGTGCTCACGCTAATGAACGTGCGAATGAGGAGTCTTGGACGATTTGGGTGACAGTGCATCTCTAGCCACTGCACCATATCCACCCAGCCGGCTCCTCGTGTCGTGATGCTAATTTACTATGAAGTTAAAACATACCATACAAGATTGCTCATCATTACACATCAAAAGATCTGTCTTACTCAAGCGAACGCTAAATAAGATCCGTGGGCCGAAAATTATTGAAGCTCACCTGTCAGGTAATGAACCAGCTGACATAACAGAGGAAGCAGACAAGGAGAGCGATGGACGTGGTTGGTTTCCAGATAACACTGCACTGATTTGGCCTTCCAGAGACTGAAATCACAAAATTAGTATCAAAGCTAATACCACAAATTATGAGATCACACCAACCGCAATGCGAGCCAGTAAGTCGTTCTTTTCCGCGTTCAACTGGGCTACACGAGCCTGAGCTTTCTCGAATGACGGAGCCATTGCGCTGAGGCGGAATTTCACCTCTTCGAATTCTCCTATTTTAGTCGTCAAATCATCGCTTAGCTTCTAAAAATTATTTATCACTTTTATTGGCGAACAACGAGCTGATGACAAGCTCAAGAGCTTCAGACAAGAAGAGCAAAAATAGTGACAAAAGCAGCGTACAGCATTCTCCTGCTCCAGTGCAGAAAGACGATCCTTCATGGCTGTTACGTCAGGAGAGGCACTAGAACATCAGCTATTTCAAAGACCATGGAATAAAGAGCCCTCAGCTACAATGGCACGAAATTTTCCGTAATATCTTTCCAACCTTGTTTCGGCCGAAGAAGACGTTGAAGCGGCAGATTTCAAGCGGGAGACTTCAGCTTCCAAATTGGCGATTTTCTGTTTGTCTTCCGTGTTCTAAAATTGAAGACTAGAGCGACCAGCGCCAACTTATATACTAACCATCCATCTTGTTTGTTTGCAAACGAGAATGCTAAAGTTTTCTTAAGACTTTTCCTTTTTAAGCAAAACAGCCAAGTCAGTGACGTGGAAACTGCAAGACCACTTTCGTTTTTCCGCTTATAACGCAAATGAGCTGTGCGGTCAACACTTTCATAACGGTGCAAGATCAATTGACACATCTGAAAGGATCTGAAGTGGTCGATCGAGTAGCGCCAAATAGCGCCGCAACCATTTGCGTGGCGGTGATCAAATATCGGACCGACTGCAGCCTTTGTTAGCCAGACATGATATCCCTTCTCAACCGTTTACCACATTCAACCAGATGCAGCTCCTGTGAGCTGCCAGATAATAATCGCCTACCAACCGTTTGTCGATTTTTTTTGCATAATTTTGATACCAGAATAATTACCGTCTTAGAGATTACTAAAATTTTTGGGCTGGTTCTTATTCGCAAAATTCACTGTTGTGAGATGAGGCGGCGGTAAAATTGCACCCGTTTCACCAAAAAGCGGAAAAGGGCGCCGTTTTGAATGGAGATTAACATCCATTTGCCCTTTTTGTACTTTACTACCCCCTTGAGAACTGAGCCGAATTATTTCGATAATAGCAATGACAGCGGATTTGCTAGAAGTTGCCTCCGGAGGGCGTCCGAAAGCGTAAAACAAACGTCGAATGTCGCATGTCGTTTAGCGCGAAAAAATGCCTGGACCGCCCGAGCCACAAGGCACTCACCCAAGAAGAGCGCAGAGCAGCCCGTCGATATCACACCAAAATTCACTGGAAACTTGTCGTCAGGGGTAGCTTTACCCGGAAAAAACGAATATCACTTCAGTTCATTGTGAGTAAGCTTGTAGCCTGCACCACGGAAACCGGCGCAAATAATTTGATAGCACCGGAGCTAGTGGCGCGGGTGCCAGACACTGTCGTGCTGAGCGAATGTAATATTCGTGTTGTGCGCGTTGAAATAGCCCTGGAAACAACTTTCTAGCTAAACCCTTAGGTATGGACAAATTTTGATCAAAATTCGGCTTAGGGTTTGAGGGGCAGTAAAGTGTTAAAAGTGTCTATTTGCCAAATAAACACAATACTAGCTAGTACATCAACTGACAGCCTCGTTACGCGCAATTCATTGTAAGTCTAAGGGCCTACTCCAATACAAGGCCTTGCGATTCCTATCGCAGAAGATGTAAGATGTGCCGCCATCTCAGGAAAAGGGCGCTGACCACACGCTGTATTCTTATGCGCAATAGTGAAGCGCTTCTACCTAATTGTCACCAAATCTCATATAGCTTCGCGTGTGCGAAAGGAATCAATTCTGCTTGATGCTAAGTGTTACTCCGATATGAAAAAGTGGCAAGCAACGTTTCATGCCTTATGAAAGAGGATTGAATGAAGCGGGTGTAATCATTCACCCCTTTCTGCGATTCTAAACTCGTCGTACCAAACAACCCAAGACCGAGCAGCTGCTTGAAGATGTATTGTCCTGCACAACGACTGGCACGATCGTTTATGTGTGAATTAGCATTTTCATCCATCCAGACGAGTCTAGAACTTTGCCGATCTTGACAGGTTGGAATACGTGATGCACCTGACGAGGGAAGGTCAATCAGGCCGGTCCGGCCATTTGCAATGAGTCTGTATACCGTTGAAGTCGCCTCGAGCGCTGAGCTCAAAACTGCCTTCACTATCTGCTAAACGATTTTCTGAACGTAGTTATAAAGCAAGGAAGCGCAGTGGCAGTGCCCCGAACTCGCGAGCAAGAGGTCGTGGGAACGGTTCCTCGGCTGCTTTGCTTGTTTTTCAATAGATCAGGTGGTGACGAAGCCACGAAATAGCTCTAGATTCGAGTCAATTCAACACCAATGACTCCACGTTAAGTGTACACTTGTATAAGAGTTGCTGAGCATCATGAGGGTGGATAATGAGTCCGGCACATACTTCGCTCGGCCAGACATGGTACTACCTGGTGGCATGCATGGCGACTCTTCCTGTGCTCTCTTATGACTCCCGTCGCAAGCATACGTTAGCAGACGCGGAGAGGTTCCTGTACTTGTAGTCGAGCGTAGCTCTCTGAGAAAGCGGAGGTGGCAGAATTACGGAGTAAGAGCGGGTCATTACAGGAGATAGCGCGGTCACCGGGGCCTGGATGACCGTCGCCGGTAGTTGAGTACCATGACGGATGAAGTAGGAGGCAAGCATCGCCAGGAGTCACGAGTAAATCGAATACATACATGGGAATGTGAGTAGCAACCATGATCTGCTGGCTCCACTTCCGGCACGCAGCAGTCGGCAGGAATCAGAACAGCGGTCGACATCGTTTTGCATGCGCGGGAGCTGAATTGGAAACTGGAGACAGTTACTGAATCCGCGGAAAGACGCTATCCATTTCTTCTACCACCCAGAGTTCTTGGTAATGAGCGCCTTTTTCTTCTCAGCAACGACCCCATCGTTTCCAGTCAATCTCATTCATTAGAGGCGTCCTCATTCTTTCAGTGACTCAATGGCCTCGTTACTGTACCTAGACGGAGGCAATCTGAACAATAGAAAAAAACAAAGCATTTGCATGAGAATGGTTCCTATTCGAGTCCTCGCTCAACCATAGACCCACACTGAAGTCAATCTTAAATGACCCCTGATCAGCTGCGTTCGCCCACAAAGGTACGAAGATTTGATAGCCATAACAGGATTCCCTAGCCGCGGAAGTGAAAGGATAAAGACAAGCAAACAACGGAAATGCTATATCTCGGCGCAACTTTCGCATCCACAGCGGCTAGTGCGTAGGAAAAGCGAAAGTGCGCGTTCATGAGTGTTGACCTCGATCCGACGGCTTCACTTCACAAGATCTCAGCCCTAGTCTAAGGCTGAGATGCTTCCTCACTTTACATTTATCTACCTTACTTTACTTCAAGCCATACTCATATTTTCGCAAGAAGTACAAAATGTCCCCTTCTACAATCATCCACAAAGTGAAGTGCCGCTGCTAAATCGAATTCAAATAGCCGATTACCAAGGAAACGCTAACGTGAGTTTTGCGCCTTGTTTGAATTGATTCATGTAAAAGGAATATTTCACCACTTTGCTAAAAGAAGTTGGTGAAATTCTCAGTCATGCTTACCCACACAATAAAAAATAGAAGATGAAGTATTAGTCAATCCCGTCCCGGATACGCCACGCATTCTACCACCGCTTATAATCGTAGTGGCGTTTGAATGCGATGTGGCCTATACAATGACTTGCGGGGGCCAGCCGATGTACAAGTCAGTGTTTTTATCCTCCCAGACAAGTCTGGTACCAATTAACCGACCCCGGATGGACCTTGGATGGCCCGGGCGACGCACGACCCAGGTTTTGATTCCGTTCTTCATTCTTTAAGAAGATGAAAGGTGAAATATTTGATGGTGAAAGCCCCATTTTCGGATATACCACACATTCGAACTTGTTCGAGTCGTTCATTCATAGTGGCATTTCAATGCATACTTGGCCACATATGACGACTTAGTTACCCCAATTTCCGGTAGATTAACCCGCGGAGATGACTTGTAAAAACACCTCCACTGGTGCAGTGCACTTGTGTACATCTAGAGAAAACCGTAATTTGCCCAAAATCGATATGCTGATTACGAAAACGACATTCATTTTTAGCGGTGGCGCCATCTGGCGCCAGTTGGCGTCACCTTGTCACGACCCTTGTTTTCACCAAAATCGGTGTAAACTTCAGTATAGGGGTTATTTGGTGCCCTGATTACGAATATGACATTCGTTTTTGGCATTAACGTTGTTCAACGCATATTTCTCGGTTGGAGAGCGCAGACGAGCAGAAAATAGGCGCCAAATAGCGCCAGCGCCGAGAATGAATGTCATATTCGTAATCAGGACACCAAATAACCCCTATGGAAGTTTACACCAAATTTGGTGAAAACAGGTGTCGTGACAAGGTGACGCCAACTGGCGCCAGATGGCGCCACCGCTAAAATGAATGTCATTTTCGTAATCAGGGCATCGAATTACCTCTATAGGCAAATTTCGGTAGTC
>MU869311.1:38351-48731 GCA_036418205.1 Ostertagia ostertagi | reverse complement strand
ATATATATTGGAAGCCACCTTATCCACATAGATTCTATCAAGTACACGTCACTTCCGGTGACACGCCTACCCCAACTTACGGATCTCGAGTATAGATCCTTCATTCCAAAAGATAAAGGAACTGATATGCCGGCCACAATAACATCGAAAAGAAATCATTCGGTCGTAAAAAGTTAACGCTTTGTGTTGTTGTGTTGTTATTCAGGAAATTGCACCCTCTGCTGTTGCTCGAAGGTGAGAGGAGTAGTATGAGAAACGAACAGTCAACGAAGCAGGCATCATACGACTGCTGGGGCATCAGTCCAATACGATAATCCTACTATATATAATCGGCTAAGTGTGTCTGTTGGTGTGTGTGTTTGACCGGAAATTCATAGCTCGAGTCACAGTAACGATAGCGCCATGGTTCTTACATATGTTATAGGGGGTGGGATGGGGACACAAGTGGTATGTGATAGGAACTGATAACGACTGATAATAGCTGATAAGAGGGGCTAGAAAGCGAGCATCGCCAATTTCGTTTTGTCGTTCATATTGGTACTAGAGCGTCTATACTTACAAGTGTTATGTGGGGTGGTCCCGGGACATTGGTGGTACATGATTGAAAGCGATAGCAACTGATAAGGGCTGATAAGATGCGTAGAACGCAAAAGTCGTCGATTCCGTTACCTGGCTCGCATTGACACCAGAGCAACCATACTTACAAGTGTTATGTGGGGTGGGACGGGGACATTGTTGGTGGGTGATTGAAAGTGATTACAACTGATAAGGGCTGATAAGGCGCGTCAGAACGCAAAAGTCGTCGATTCCGTTACGCAGCTTGCGTTGACACTGAGAGTTTTCACTTACAAGTGTCCTGTAGGATGGAAAGGGGGCATTGTTCGTCGGTTAGGAGGATGATCGCAAGTTATAGGAGCTGTCAGGGCGTCTTAAGGTCGCCATTCCGTTGCGCAACCCACGTTGACTCTAGAGTGTTCTTACAAGTGGTCTGCAGGGTGGGACGAGCAACTTCTTGGCAAATGATACATTTCGCTCCTAATTAATACCAAGGAGCTAACGCACAGAATTGCTTAAATTTAGGATTTTCAAAGAAGGTGAATGTCATGAAAGGATAAGCATTGGATGCTCAGTTATTATAAGGAGCATATTTCATTTTCATTTTGAGGCTAACAGCAAAACCTATTCACCGCTAAATTGTCAGGATTCAAGAAAAATGCTAGGTGTTTACAGTTGTGATAAATATACCAGCTCAGCTTCGCTTTCACGCGCATCCATTATGGACTTCAATGAAAGTGGAGAGCCTCCAACCTCAGGCCATTCGACTAACATATCCAACCAGTTTAGCTACGCACACTACCGCGTGCATGACACCGAAGGGTTTGGTAAAGCTGGCCAGCCAGTAGAGCGTTAGTTTCCGCCGGTGAACAATAACTTGCTTCGTGAAATGCGTTACCTATCCTTCCATAAAATGTTTTGTATTACCTCGTATAGGCTCACCGTCTGATACTCCGGTGTATGCGGCCTGTAAACAGCCACCATGCATTGGATGTCAGGATATTTAGCGGTCGAATAATATTGATGCCAATGATTTTGCAATAGAAATACCCATTATCCTATATCGCTGAACATTCATCATACATTCGGGACTTTGGGACTGTCGCGGTCGAACGGTATATATTGATGACAACAGTGCAATGAGATCATACTAAAGTGAAGTGCTTTATCATTAGAATACGAATTTTCGAATGATTTCTATGTTCCTACCAATATCGAAATTATCGGTCCTTACGGCCGTTATCACTTTCTAAACCCCACCAAGTTTATGTTCCCGTCCCACGCTGTACATCACTTCTTGGAACCAACGCCCCACTGCTGCTGGGACGCGCGCTATGAATTTCGTGAAATTTGCGTTTCAGCGCCTCTTATCAACCCTTATCAGCCCTTATCACTTCCTGTACCCCACCAAACATGTTCCCGTCCCACCCTGTACATCACTTCTTGGAACCAATGCCCCACTGCTGCTGGGACGCGCGCTATGAATTTCGTGAAATTTTGTTTCAGCGCCTCTTATCAGATCTTTATACATTGGATATCACTCTAGACCCCACCAAATATGTTCCCGTCCCACCTGTACATCACTTCTTGGAACCAACGCCCCACCACTGCTGGGACACGCGCTATGAATATCATGAAATTGGCGTTTTGGCGCCTCTTATCAGATCTTATCAGTCGGTATCACTTTATAAACCCCACCAAATATGTTGCCGTCCCACCCCCTACACCATACTCAAAATACAGCGTTCCATGCCTGCAGCTAAGCGCGCACTATGAATTTCGTGACGGACGGACGTACGTACAGACGAGCTATACCTAGCGAATATTGTAGTAGGATAGTGAGTGCTTGTGGATAGAATACAGATGGTTACTAGCCATCAAAATCTTCGCTGCAGCTACATGGTGCGCCGCGAGCGGGAAGCAAAACTGGGTTCTGTTAGATGCGTAGCATCCCCTGCTTTTATGTAATCGGTCTACCTCACATAACACAAATTCTAAATATGAGCGCGACACACACTGTAGCTAATGGAGCGTTCATAGTTGGCGATCGTGCGTGCGATTAGGCGATTAGGCGAGTAGGCGATGATTCAAAGTGAAAAATATACAGATCGATTAGGCGATTAGGCGATTAGGCGAGTAGGCGATCAGGCGATGAGTAAAGGATACGATCGATTAGGCGATAGGCGATCAGGTGATATCTGGATTGGATGCAACACTTTGACAAGATCTGCTCTTAACAACTAGTAGTCTAGTGTAGGGGTGAGAAGCTAATATGCCTATGCACCTCAGTTTTGACGACTAAAGAGTGCGCCGTGTGCAAATCAGGAAATGCTTTTAGTTTTCTACCCGTTCTTTGTACAGTTATGTAATTTAAGTAATCCTTTCTTGCTGAATTCAGTGAATGTGTGCTCTTCTGCAACACAGTTTGCTCAACCTTGAGACGTGGATGTGATCCTGATCGAACATTTTTTTAATATAGTGTGTATCGCTCTATATGAGTGGCACGTCGTTACCCAACGTCAAGTAAGTCTTCGTCTAAGTAGAGTAGAGGAGTAGTAAGCAATTCATCATTAGCGAGTCAGGTATCATCCCTTGATTTCAGCGGTCGATTTAGCTCCTCTTGTATTTGGATCGTTTTCCACGTGTCATAGCATACATGAATTAAACTAAAAGTTGATACGGTCTTTTTACAACAGCAACCAATATTTATTACAAATTAGGAATTGTCATATACTCTTTCAAAAAGATAAATCGTTTGATCTTATAATTTATGTTTTGTTTTATGTTTTATGTTTATTTTATGTTACTGCGTTAATTGAACAAATAAAAATAAGTATGGGTCTCAACAAAAAATTCACCGAAGATCCTTCCGCTCCACATCGAGATGATGATTAACCTAACGCCTACTCGCCTACTCGCCTAATCTATACGTATATTTTTCATTGTAGACTGATCGCCTAATCGCCTAATCGCCAACTATGAACACTCCATAAGCAGAAATGATGAAATTTTGGCGTCTGTTGTGACCACAGTGATGTAGTTTATAGGCTGAATCAATCTGTTATTTTCGTTACGTGCATTCTAGGCAAGTTCTGCAGCGCACAATGGGATAACTATCCATACAGATATGTCTGTGATCAAAATCAGTTATCACTAGTGTAGCCTCACTTGCTTTTGGTATGGCTCAGTCGTAAGGCTGGTGGTCACGATGAGCAGCAGCTCCAGCACCAGCAGGAGCTCGTCGCGTTCTTCAAGTACCAGAACCACAGCAGGTACACATCTCTATTTACTCACTCACTATGTGTTTGAGCATAGGATAACAGTCTTTGTATGCTCCTTAATTCAGGTCACTCTCACTCCAGCTCATCGTCAGGTACGTGCAAATATTATAAAAAGTGGCATCGTAGAAATTATGACGCGACAGCGTGAAGTCGTGAAATTCTCAGCAAGTCACATTTGTTGTAGCCAAAGAGAAGCAGCCGTGGCTATATGTTGAAGAATCTGGCTCAACTATAATAATTTTAAGGAGGTGTTTCACCACATTTGCTGAAGAGTAATAACAACATGTGACATGAAATAGAATTCCATGTGAAGTGATTCAACCTTCCGTCAGTACGAAGCCAATAGGGGTAACGCCGGAAAGGTCATATTTTTGCGAAGCTCCAGTCACCTGGAATGATGTTGGACAACATTTTCCCTGTTTATCTCTCAATGAAGACATGGCTAGGTTGACAACTCACCGCACACATCGCCGAAGGACTAAGGGAGGAACTCGGTCTCGAAATTAGCGACAAATTTGGATGATGATTATACTAAACCAACGTTCCTTTTGTGGGATATGTCTGGCACCATTCTGAAGACGGACCAACCCCGATGTTGCAACTAGCCAGGGGACGGGACGGGAATCTATCCACACTAGTAACCAAACATGAGTATCTATGCACAAATTAGAGAGAACCTCGTTGTCTTCACGAGAAAGTAGCTGTCGCTTGAACCGAAACCATTTGTCACCAAAGAAAAAATTTACGGACCTGCGGCCTTGACATTTTTGTGGGCTCTGATCCATCAACGGAAGTATCTACCAGCTTGGTCGAAAGTATAGTTCTTTCAGTTCACTAAACCGCTATATATAAGTACTCATGATTGGTTAGTAATTGGTTAATGTTTGCTTTCTCAAAAAGGTCAAAATTTGGATTTTCTTCGAACTTGCCTATAGGTGATATCCATGCTTTGATATGGGCGAGTTAGTGCTCTGGTCAAGTATGCTACTCGTGTTTTTGAGGCGGAAGGCCATCTGGAGTCGCATTGAGTCTCACCTGGAACGACCCACGATCGTTGCATTCCTCAAATAAACGGTGTTAAAAACTGCGACGCCCATGTTCCTTTCGTGTGAGGAGGTACATTAGGGCCGAATGTAGTTATCTAGATAAAACCAGGGAGGGGACAAACGTAAGCGAACACAATTGCTTACATCATTCCACCACAGCATCATCCACTCTCCTAAACAAATAAGTTTTAAGTCCCACACAGCAAGCCCGCTCACTCCCTATGTCTCCCCCCCCCCCCACCACCCGCCGACAAAATTGAACATTGACGTGGGCAATCCCTGGACCCTGGACTGCCTCCTGCTGTGCGGGACCCCACCACCGCGCCAAGGCGAGCCTGACCAACCTCAGGTTGGTGACCCACATTTTACGTCCTCTGCTACCTTTTAGCTCTACCAACTTCCTTAGAAGAATCACGAAGCAGTTCAGGTTATATTATAAACAACAAAATCCAGCTTTCGCCCAACTCTTGAGTCTCAAAAGCCCGTGAGAAAATTGAAACGATGCTACGTAAAATAATACTTTGGGGATGTACATCACAAAAACGACGCCACATAAGCAGGTAACGCCGCTGTGCTACTAACGTTAAGTAATTGCCCGAACTACCCTACGTAAACGATCGTATCACACCAGCCGCATCAAATGGTCGCGCTCGTCCCGTGCTCCCGTACTCTTGACGATAGTTATACAGAAACATGGGGGTCAAATGATTTTCTAATCCTTCTATTTTATAAAGCGCTAACTTTGTGTGCCGGTTTGTATGTCTGTATGTGTGTGTATGTATGTATGTATGAGTAGAGGATAATAGGAGAAGGGCGAGGGGAGCTAACCGCCAAAAGACCTGAGGTCCAATTAATATCATTCTAAGGTCATGTCACGATTACGGTAATGCCTTCTACTATATAAGACACTTTTTTGTGCATGGGCGTGCCACCTTGAAGGAGTAAAGCTTACGCAGGTAAGGAGGTCCCGGTGGTTGCCGGGGGACCAATCTGGTTACAAAAAACACAGATACGTAGACCGTGATATCCTACGAAAGTAAACTGGAAATCTATTCTAGCGAGTATCTCGAGAGGAAGTATGAAGAATATTGAGTGCGCAAAGCGAACTTCTAGTTGATCGTCTTCATGATTGTAGAACATTATAGGATTCGCCCTTGCACGTAATAATTGCAGGGGGATCACACAGCCACTCACCTAAGGTTGAATCAGCGTCAAGCCAATGTTGCACTGAACTACTCCAAATCACTGTCAATAGTGTCATGGAAGGAGTGCCAGGGGTAAATACGCTGTGCAAATTTCAAAATTGCGCCAGTACACAGACACTAACATTTGGCGAAATTCCAACTTCAGACTTCGGTACCATTCGGAAGAGGACTCACTCGAGCACGTTCCCATTGACTGCACAAAGCATTAGCACTAACCCTGAGCTGTGAAGCTGTAACACATCCTTTTGTCATAGATTTTTGAAGCGCTTTTGATACTGCCTAGCGATGCAGGAGTATCTGCATGCTTACGAAAAGATCCACTCCAGTTCGACAGTTGACGTGAAATGAATTTGAATTTGTGCGCCGATTCCCAACTTCTTCATAGGCATGACGTCAGCATTGACACTTGACGACAGCGCGCATTTTGGCTTTCTGGCCACGTGGGACGCACTCATTCAGGCAAGCTCGATCTTTGAGACGCGCCATTGTCAAGTAAGGTGCGTTTTCAAAAGTCAACACTGAAAGAGGCAAAACAAGAGTAGAATTGGAATTGGGAGGGAGGATCAGTCGGCAACAGCCTACCGGCGCCGAGATAGTGATACCATAAGCCCGAAATAAGGTGTCGTAAATCAGGGAGATATAGATATTTTTAGGAATTGGAGTGTAGGAAAAGCTACTTGGAGCACACGAAAACTGGGATGCGTTCGTCTACGCTATCTTTCTCAGGGGGTGCATTAAAACTGTGCGCAAAGTCGATGACTCTAGCCCCCACTCAACTGCTAAAGTGGCCGTAACAAGCGGGTCCAGTTCAAGCACATCTAACCATTTCATAGGCCGCAGCGTTTACACCAAGGTCGATGAATGACAGTAAAAATCAATGTACAATTTGGGAAGAAGGCGCGCATGGGCTGGATAATGGGACGGCAAGGGTGAGACGCGCAATCGCGTCTTACCCTTGCCATCCCATTGTCACCAATGTGTTAAACGAGAACTTAGAGGATGAGAACTAGCTGGGAACATCAACAAACCTGGACACCTGGTGTGAATCTATCGGAGGCTTAGCCCAGGCAATTCGGGAATTACCCGAGGTGCCTCTAGCAGAAAAGTGCTATAGCCTAAAGAGCCAAACTCATCCAAGAGCGATGCCGCCTTTAACTACCGAACCTTGCTAGCGTGAAGAATGGTTATCGTTTTTACCAGGTCTGTACCCATATTACTTCTTAGGGTGGTCTTTAGTGAAAAGGTCTGCCGAATTCGTCATCACAATTTTGAGTAATCGAAAGCAGCATTAAATGAAGCCTTGGAAGAAATAACGAGGAATATCCTTGTGCAACGTGCACGAAGCTCAAGAAACGACTGAGTCTACATTTGTGGCATTGGAGACCATTTCAAACCCTGACTGTTCCCACATTGTTGTACATGATGCATGGTAACTTATGCATCGATTCACTCACCATTCTCCATTTAGAGCTTGAAATATACATCAGTGGATAGGCCCCCATAATTTTGGAACACACTATACTTAGGAGGTATTAGGTTGTCTCATAAATAGTGTCGCTTTTTTTCAACCAAAAAATTTTCATCTAAATCCTCATGCTTTTACATCGTCATATACCATTCGAAAGAGAATTGTCTGCTCTACAAGATGCTATGTTCCTCTTCCACCTCTGTTCCATGGTTTTCAAATTTTAGGCCTGCGAAATGGGAGGTCCAGCCGACAAAAATTGACCAAACCGACAACTAGCTCTAACTTTATTTTCCCTGGGGAGAAATCAATCAATGATGTACCCTCTACTTACTCATGACCTCTAAACATTCCACCCTTAGGTTGCCGAAAAGGCTTTGCCGTGTTTCTTTTCGAATTGGCTGACCGATAAGCCATACCAATTTTCAATTTGAAATTGTTCCTCGTGAACGCCGTTGTTTCATATCGAATGGTGTTCCTCTTTTGTGAGCACTTCTTCTGCTCTATTCGCTCATTTGTTTTGTTTTTATGTTTGTTGGGAATTAGTTCGAATTTTAGGTGTTTAGGATAAGGTGCTTTATCCACGAAAGTGACCGCATTTTTTGAAAAAAATTATCCCTGAGAAGATGAGAAAATCAACCAGGCGTAACTTAGTCATGACTTGTTCTTTAAATTCTACTAGTTTTTCAATGTCTCGGCTATAAAAAATTTCGACCTAGATCTCAGGTAATGGTGCTCGACCGTCGAGTTCTGGTTGAAAAACCAGGTCTGGAAATGGAACGACGCGACTTGTTGGGAAACCTAATAGTGTAATGTTAGAAGAGGTCATGTATAAGTAGAGGGTACATCATTGATTGATTTCTCCAAGGGAAGATAAAGTTAGAGATAGTTGTCGGTTTGGTCAATTTTTGTCGGCTGGACCTCCCATTTCGCAGGCCTAAAATTTGAAAACCTGGAACAGAGGTGGAAGAGAACATAGCATCTTGTAGAGCAGACAATTCTCTTTCGAATGGTATATAACACGATGTAAAAGCATGGGATTTAGATGAAAATTTTTGGTTGAAAAAAAGCGACACTATTTATGAGACAACCTAATATTTCATTATCCTCATAAACATAATAGCCTGCACAAGATGTGGTGGCTCAAAATGCTTCGCGACTCCATCGCTTGTGCTGAACTGGCTGAGCTTCCTCGATAGATAACTCTCGTCGCATCTCCGATGCGACAGAAATCTACTTAGTACAAGAAGAAACTCTAAGGCTGATCCAAACGCCACACACCTAGAAAGGCTGCAAGTTAACATCAGCTGCAGAGAAGCGATGCAAAAGGATCTTCAGCAGTACAGGCAGCAGAGGCAACTAGAGGCAGCGCTGAACAGAACTAGTCTGAGGAAATGCAGACGGGATCTACAAGACCATACTACACCCCTCGCATGTCTAAAAAGAGAAGACGGAACCCTCACAACGTCCCGGTTCGAGATGGAAGAAATAACGGAGAGGTTCTACAGCAACCTATAGAAATCCACGACACATGTACTAGACCCAGAAATTCCGACTGGAGAAACAACACCGCGAATTCTTCCTTCAGAAGTACGAGTGGCAATTGCGAGCATGAAAGGGGGCACGACTCCCGGTCCTGACAAAATCTCAACCGACTTGCTTCGTGCAGGTGGTCACCAACTTCATGCTCTTCTCGCTGACCACTTAACAATCTACCTTCAGAAGGAGAAGGATCCCAGACCAGTGGAGGAACTCACGCATGATTCATCCTCCATAAGAAAGGAGACCGTGATGATCTTCGCAATTACCGCCCAATTAGCTTGCTGAGCGTTCTGTACAAGCTATTCACCAAGATCATCCTTACGCGCATCTCGCGATCACTGGATGAAGCGCAACCTACCGAGCAAGCCGGATTTCGTCAGGGATTCAGCTGCTTAGACCACATCCAGTCAGTCGCCATGGTCATAGAAGTGTGCCGAGAATTCCAAATGCCTCTTGTTCTTACCTTCGTTGACTACGAGAAGGCTTTTGACAGTGTAGAAACAAACGCGATCCTGTCAGCATTAGTCGACCAAGGAGTGGAAGCGTCCTACATAAGAACGCTGGCCGATTGCAATCGTCGCTGCACCGCAACGGTGCAACTATTCCAACGACCTCTCACCATCCCTTTGGGGACAAGGCGACACTATCTCGCCAAAGTTGTTTACAGCTGCGCTGCAGTGGATAATGAAGTCGCTCGTTTGGGACGAGATGGGCATTTGTGTGGACGGACAGTTACCAACCACCTGGCTGATCTAACTTCGTGCGCATTTGTCTGACTCTGCTCTTCCTGCGCTTCTGTTACGCGGCTGAGACATGGGTGAGCAGTGCATCCACGTCAAGGACTTTGACTGTAGCTCACAGAGCGCTCGAGCGATGTCTTTTGAGGTTTAATCGATTTACTCAATATCGAGCCGGACTCCGCAGCGCAGACCTACGCAGAATGTCCCGTCTCCGAGACCCTGTGGAGTACATGACAAACGCCAAGCTACGATGGGCCGGTCATATCATGAGGAGAGCAGATGACAGGTGGACAAGAAGAACGGTAGAGTGGGCTCCCGTAGGATTTTCGCGGTCCAAAGGGAGACCTGCTGCGAGATGGGGAGATGCACTCGTCAATCACATAAAGCAGCTGCGAATGCAGCTAAACGATGCTTCAGATCGCCGTCTCCGCCGACTTTACTACAACCATGGATGGCGATCGAAAGAACGAAACGAATGGTTTGTTGGTGGTGCTCGCAGATGAACTGACGACGAGCCATCTAAGTATAAGTATAAGTATAAGTATA
>MU869311.1:0-21146 GCA_036418205.1 Ostertagia ostertagi | reverse complement strand
AAGCTTGCGCATTAAAGGAAGGTCCCGGCGGTTTACGGGGGGGTAATCTGTTTTAAATAATCCTACTATATATAAGCGGCTAGCGTGTGTCTGGTGGTGTGGGGGTGTATGTTTGAACGGAAATTCATAGCTCGAGTCACAGTAACGATAGCGCAGTGGTTCTTAAATATGTTATAGGGGGTGGGATGGGGACACAAGTGGTACGTGATAGGAACTGATAACGACTGATAATAGCTGATAAGAGGGGCTAGAAAGCGAGCATCGCCAATTTCGTTTTGCCGTTCATATTGGTAAAGAGCGTCTATACTTACAAGTCTTATGTGGGGCGGTCCCGGGACATTGGTGGTACATGATTGGAAGCGATAGCAACTGATAATGGCTGATAAGATGCGCGCTAGAACGCAAAAGTCGTCGATTCCGTTGCCTGGCTCGCGTTGACACCAGAGCAACCATACTTACAAGTGTTATGTGGGGTGGGACGGGGACATTGTTGGTGGGTGCCAGAAACTGATAACGATTGATAAGGGCCGATAAGGCGCGCCAGAACGCTGAAGTCGTCGATTCCGTTGCCTGGCTCGCGTTGACACCAGAGCAACCATACTTACAAGTGTTATGTGGGGTGGGACGGGGACATTGTTGGTGGGTGCCAGAAACTGATAACGATTGATAAGGGCCGATAAGGCGCGCCAGAACGCTGAAGTCGTCGATTCCGTTGCCTGGCTCGCGTTGACACCAGAGCAACCATACTTACAAGTGTTATGTGGGGTGGGACGGGGACATTGTTGGTGGGTGCCAGAAACTGATAACGATTGATAAGGGCCGATAAGGCGCGTCAGAACGCAAAAGTCGTTAGTTCCGTTACGCAGCGTTGACACTAGAGCGTTCCTACTTACAAATTGTAGTAAGTCGTAGTAGTACAAACAAAGGTACGTGCACATTATTTCGATATATATGTCCAGCTTACTTAATAGAATTCGACTGCATAAATTTTAAAAAACAAGTCTTCAGCAAATGATAAGTTTCATTTCTGACTATTAAGAAAACCCAATCTCATTAAAGGAGGATTTTACGATTAGAATGGAGGTCGAGGAAGAAGTAATTCACCTAGTTGAGTAACCCACGGACCTCCTGAGGGTGCGAACTGATGCGCAATTCGCATCGAAAAATTTGACCTCGCGACCTATTATGCCTCAAAGTTGGCGGGTCTGGCGATCTCCGCCCACCGACCAGCTGATCACTCGCCGCAGATCTATACGTGGGATTGATTAGATAGCAGAGAGAGCGTGATGTTGAGGAGGGCACAGCGATAAGAGTCGCATCAATGCGCAAATCAGCGGGGAAGGAAGGGGTCCCATTTCTCGGGTTCTGGGCCGTTTCTCATGGTTCTTCCTTCTTTCGTGTACCAATCACCATCCCTGAGTTAATTTGAAATGGGTTGCCTTCCCAGCGTGAATTCGTCCTTTTAAACCGCTAATCCTTTCGTGGTTCTAAATAATGATGAATGTAAATGAATGATAAGCATTAGCTCCTCACTTATGTAAATAGGCATATTTCGTTTTGATTTTGAGACTGACAGCAATCCTATTCACCGCTAAATTATCTTAATTCAAGAAAAATGCTGGGATGTTTACAGTTGTGATCAATATACCAGTTCAGCTCAGACGTTATCACGCGTATTAAGTCTCAGATGAACTTCAGTTGGAAACTGCTAGAGCGTGCTAACGACAGTCAGTTAGTGAGATGGCGTAATTGATGGAGATCATTCTCCAATGCTGAGTAGCCCCATGGTTCTCCAATTTCGCTAGCCTGAGTGTGATGCGCGGCGGATAGCGGGAAGCAACAACTTTCGTTTTTATCTATACTGAAAGCAAGGATTCCACGATAGATCGGAAAATGGAGTACCTAGTGGAGCCGTGCGGACCCCCTTATGTGGACCAACTCGCAGTCGCATCAAACAATAACGCCAGCAATTTGACATGTCCTTTTCTTTGACGCGATTGACCCGGAACACTCACCGACTATATAGTCACTCGCAGCAGGTCTATACGGAACGAGCAAGAGAGCGTAGAGTTGAAGGGTACAGTGATGAGATTCGTACCAATGCGCAATTCAACGGGCGAGGAGAGGGTCCCACTTCTCGGGTTTTGGGCCGTATCTCATGGTTTTTCTTCAGTTTCCTTAGTTCACTGAACCACTCTGGGCTTTTTATTTGTTTTTTTTGCCGAATCGAGCGTGTGGGGTTTTTTATTCGTGAAAGCGGCCTGTAGAAATAGAAGGTGTGCGAGCGGGCGACGAAGGTATGGGAGCGCCATATACAGGAACTTGAACGGCTTTTCAAGTTCATCCGAAGAAGATGAGAGGAGGATAACAACATGGTTAATCTTGTGAAGTAGCACTTTTCGTCAACAAATCTGGCGCGCAGATTTTAGTGTAAGGAAGCTATTGTGGTCTCACGATTAGTGCGCTGTCAACTAGTGCTTCAAACAGGATTTTTCAATTCCAGCGTCTTCTACGGAAACGAAAAAGGAAGAAAATATTGTCGGATTCATCACCGAAAGCAACATCGCCGACAACACAGACCGAGTTCGTTTACTTCCACTTGAAAATTGGTGGGGATATATAAATCCCAGGGGCGGAAGTGGTGTAGTGCAAGTACGCTTACCACGCGAGCGGTCCGGGGATCAAATCCTGGGTCGTGAGTCGCCCGGGCCAACCAAGCCTTCCATCCCTCCGGGGTCGGTTAATTGGTACCAGACTTGTCTGGGAGGATAAAAACACTGACTTGTACATCGGCTGGCCCCCGCAAGTCATTGTATAGGCCACATCGCATTCAAACGCCACTACGAATGTACAAATGGAAGTAGAATGCGTGCCGCATCCCAAGATTGATCAACGGCAAAAGCTTAATAATTTACTTTCTTTCAAATAGACCCTATATTATAAGAGCTCTATGCGCTAGCTATCGGCACCACTTCAATTGTTGAAACACTTATCTGGCCTGCCAACCGGATGAGGTTTTCCTGTCATGCTGGCTCTTCGCTCTCAATTGTGGGTTACTGTGTCGCATGTGTGGTACTTTCATTGTATTCTTTTTGAAAGAGGTGAACATGGTATGATTGTGGACGGAAGCCTGTATGACCCTTGTTCTTGAATTCTCTCAAAGAGAGGAAAATTGCAGTCAGTTCCAGTGCTAACGCTTGGTGTGGAAAGATACCCTAACTTGGTTTGATATTGACTCGCCGACTGCAGCAAAGATATGTTCCAAACGTGGTCAGAATGCTCGTTCGCTGTGGAAGCGCATGGATCATTTTCCTGATTTAGGTCTCCTGTCGTCTCTCCGAGCTCGAACGCTAGCGATTCACAAACCTCAAAAACGTCTCAGCTCTACGAACCAACAATGACCGAAAAACAGCTGAAGGTTTGCGTTCTACTTTGCCACTCACAGTTGTCACAAGTTGTTGCAATTTCGTCACCACCATTAATTCATCAACCCATATGGCTCAGCTATGAGACGCTCTTCCTTCTTTTACTCGGTTTTTCGGTTATACAGGAATGCGAAGTAAAGCAAGTGTCCAAATTTTGTTTGTGTCTGCCTAGACATTCCATTCTGAATGCTCAAATTAGTGGCGCTGACTGAGGGGCGGAAACGATTGAACGTTCATTGGTGGGAAGGCCTCGAGAGGACGTGTTATGGCGCCTTTCTATAATACTAAAGGCGATATTATTCCAGCAAGGTGTGGCCGAATCGTCTCCGCCTGTCAGCCTGCTGCCTTTACCCAGTGAATATAATTAATCAGGTACAGTCCATATCCGAGTGTTGGGGTAGGAGCGTCACCGGAAATGACGTGGCGGCAGCCTTACTTGATAGAAATCTTGTACCTTGTTTTAAACACTTCCGCTGGCTATCAGTAGAGCATGCTGGCAACAGCTTCCACACAACTTCTATCAAGTACACGTCACCTCCGGTGACATGCCTACCCCAAATCTCGATATCGACTGTGTCGGGGAAGTGCTAGCGAAATTTCTGTATCAAACGGAATGCTTTTTTGATCATATATGTCATTCTCAGTATCATAAGGTGGAGTGAAAACAAGGCAGACAAACTAAGAAATTCTTCCCTACCTAAAGTTGGCAGCTCCCACCCTTGCGGAGAGCCTCAGCAAGCTACGCGTAAAGCTTTTGGAGAGCGGGAAGGCCACCTTTAGCCCGTACGTCCTCGGAAAGTAAAACCATGGGCGTTGCTAAGAAATAGTTCTTTCTTTTGAAAAATTCAAACAATACAACATCCTCTCAGAATACACTTTCCCTGATCTAATTAGCGATGTTGACAGGTTTTCTTCGACCCACCCGAATCTGTGGAGGAACTAGAGATTACAAGAAATAATTTGATGTTGCCACCGTCAAACATTAATGAGCTATTAGAAATTAAAGCTGACCGAAGAAAATTGGCACCTTTACTTTGTAAGGTGAGTTCTGCAGCATACGCTCGTAATTGAAACGCAACCGCCAATCAGGAATAAAGATGGAAGAGTAAGACGAAGTATCTCCACCAAATGCTTAGATTATCGCGCATTTTCAAGCCGCGGCATCGGCACGCTACTAAAGGGCTGCTCTATCCCACCCGGTGAATAGATTCTCCGACTTGAATTCTGCTGGAGGTGTTGCTTTATGGCTGTATTATGATTATCGGAAATCAACGATTAATTGTCAAATTGATTATCAATCAATCAAATAGAGTAAGGAATCAATAAAAAAGTGAATATTAGGGACAAATCACCGATATACACTCTAAGTAATGAGGTACGGAAGAATCGGAACTGCGTAAAGGGAGTGGAAAGCGACGCAGAAGGGCAGCGGCCGCCAACACTGCAACTTCATGAGGCGATATAGAGCTCTGGATACCAACTATGTAGGTCCGAAAACCCTGTCGGAACCCACGCCCAGACCCACAGAGATCCGTAGAGGACGGGTAGTCAACACAAGCGAACTGATAAATACTATAAAGATGAGTGACATGAAGCTTATAAAGATGAGTGACATGAAGCTTCATATAATCAATCCTTAAAGGAGGATTTTACGATTAGAATGGAGGTCGAGAAAGAAGTAATTGACCTAGTTGAGGGACCCACGGACCTCCTGAGGGTGCGAACTGACGCGCAATTCGCATCGAAAAATTTGACCTCGGCGACCTATCATGCCTCAAAGCTGGCGGGTCCGGCGATCTCCGCCCACCGACCATCTGATCACTCGCCGTAGTTCAATACGTGGCGAGTGATTAGATAGCTGAGAGAGCGTAGTGTTGAAGAGGGCACAGCGATGAGAGTCGCATCAATGCTCAAATCAACGGGCAAGGAAGGGGTCCCATTTCTCGGGTTCTGGGCCGTTTCTCATGGTTCTTCCTTCTTTCGTGTACCACTCACCATCCCTAGGTTAATTTGAAATGGGTTGCTTTTTCATCGTGAATTCGTCCTTTAAAGTAAAACAAACAACGAAACAATCGCTTCTCTGTCTTGTGAAAACAAAGCAGTTTTTTTCTGTTCGCAGAACCAACCTTGCAATAGCATAATTTACATGACCTCTTCCTTAAAGGCACGAGTCGGGATTGAATTGATGCGTTATTTTGTTCAAACATTAGGCAACAAGGGGTGCAATGAGGAACATTAGTGAGGAGAAAAAGCAAAAAGCACCATAGAAAACACTAAATTTCCCTTAGGAGGCCGGCCGTAGTACGACGGAGAGACACAGCGCTGCGAGGAGAGGGAGAACGCGAGATAGTACGTCGTACGCGAGAGGACGCAGAGACCACGTATGCCGTGGTGGATTACGCTGGCAGCGCGGGCAGCGCGGCGGGCAAGGCCTTAGCGCCATTGCCGCGCACTTTTGGGTCGCGATAGTGTCGCGCCCTCAGTGCTTGGGGAGCCCACTATCGCACCCTGGGAAGAACTGCTGGTTGCCTAATCCTGACTCGTGGCTTTAAGAACTAGGAGAGGTCGAGTGAACGACAGAAGGAGGTAGATCATTCCACAGGGTATCAATCTTTCGTGTAATGAACTACGAGATTCAGAGGAATTCCCTTTTTGCTTGAAACGCCATAGTTATGACCTCTCATACGGCCGATAGTTGTTGATTTTTTGAAAGGAATGTCGAAACTCAAAGCCCAGCGGGAATTTTGTAAACAAAGCCTCAATAAAATAGTATTTTTCTTATCTCTAGTAGATTTTCATCAAGATGTGTTTGTCTGTCTCTATACAAAACACGGAGAAGTTCTTAAACCTCTTCGCTAGTGAAAATTCACTAGTGAATTTTGTCCGAACACCCTCAAAGAGTTTAACAATGTTACGCGATGAGAGACTCCAGTCCATAGGGCGGTACTCTAGAATGGGGCGGACATCGGTGGCAAAGAGCAGAACATTATATCATTTAGCTCTAACAAGTGAGAATACCTCCCTTGCACGCCGGAAACCTTCAAATTTAGTTCTGCCACAGAAAACTGGCCTTGACTGAACAGCACATCCGGTGTCTTTGTGAGCAAAGGTTTTGCAAAAAACATCGTCTACCAGCAGCTCATCTTTGCGGAATAGACTACAAGCAAACAGGAAGGAGTAGAATTACAAAGGTCAGTGTGTGTAATAGAGGTTTTCAGACTATAGATTCATACTTACAGACTTGCACGCAATGTTTTCAGGAAAACCCAAAAGTCTCCGAAGGCGGGTATCACAAAGCAAGAGAAGACTAAAATACTTACAGATCAACTTAAGTGTATCTTAACGACAAATCAATAAAGATACTCAGCTTAGTCCAGCTGTCAACACATTACCAACCGAATTACAACACCTGAGAGTGAAGGGCGAGAAATAGTGGTATTCGCCTTAAACTTCAAGTTACTTACTTAGTATTTACTCTTACCCTAACCATCCTAATATATAATCGGTAAGCGTATGTCTTGATGTGTGTTTCTGTCTGGGCGTGTGTCTTATGAGAAGTCATAACTTGTTGCTTCTCGCAAGTAATCAACAGGCCAGCTTTTAACTTGTACGCGTCGGTAATAGGGGGCTAGCTGAGAACATGACGTGGTGATGCAATCCAGGGGTATGGAGCTGATCGAGACAGAAGCCATCGAAACGCACGCTTGCTACAACTGCGTTTACGCCCTTCTACCAATTAAAGAATAGTGTAATGGGAATCTGAATGTGGGGAGGGGGAGGGGGCAAGAAGGGAGCAGACTATGAGATAGAATGCAGTAGTGACTGATAAGGAGTATAAGGCAAAATTTAGGTTCGTTTTGGTTATTTCCCCGTAAATGTATGCAACATAACACAGGGGCAGACCATGTGCAGAAGTGACGGAGCGATTTGACAAGGTACGGCGCTAGCCTGTGTTGGAGCACTGGCGCCACTCAAACCCCATTGAGCCCGCCCCGTTTGGAACGTTGCAGGAGAATATTTAGCGGATTATATGAGAACTTCAATATCATAGCCCATGCTAAGAATATTACCGAGAACCTAGTCACTCATTCTAGTGATAATCAAATTTTTGAGATAAAAAAAACACAGGTAAATAGAAAAAATAGCGAAATTAGAAGCAATCAGTTTTCATTGCTGACTTTTTGTAGCCGTGTCGGTTGCTGGCATAAAGCCAACAGTTGCTGTAGACACGTCCAGACACGTAATTCTCCCAGCCCTGGCTTCTAAGCGACTAACGAAGAGAAATTTCTTATTTTGGACTTTTTTGGAGTACTTCCTGCTTTTTTCTTAGCTTCGATTCACTTAGCACCCAGTACTTCATAGTTGAACAGGTAAGTCCCTCGTTTTATCCCGGAGTTTGCTTTTAAGGGGCGTCGGTGTCAGAGTCGCCACTTCCGTCGTGATCTTCGCGGTGACAGTGGAATCTCAGCATTTATTTGTGGTGTGTTGGGTGCATAGACGCAGATGGTGTGAATGTGATGTAGCGGAAAATGACATCACATTCCACACATGCAATCTGAGGGTAAAATTTCACACCGTTTCTCGCCTATTCGTTACCAGACCCACCCACGTAGGTGGAAGGCTGTGTCCCGCAAATCTCTATAGGTCAGCGTAGGATCTTTCTGAAAGTCAAGTAGGCTTTCCTGTCTGATTTTTCTGACATAACATAAAGGAAAAAAGTGGTGCAATTAGGATGCAACTTACTGAGTAGTTGCAGCAAAAGCTGGTAGCAAAAGGCATGCTTTCCTTGCTCTCACCGCCTTTTCCAGAGCGATAAGGTCGGAGTGAATTTTGTGTACGATCCTATTCTTGACCCCTTCAAGTATTGAATGACTATTCTATGATAAATTTACTCTGAGCAAAAATGGAATCAGGATTGCAAAGCGATGCGATCATGAAGAAAAACCGAAAAATCTGTCAAATACCCGCTGAATGGAACCCTCGTTTTTTCACCGACTCGATGTGTAATGACTTAGAATTCGCCGTTAGAGTAAACGTGCTCTTCAAAAAGCAAATTACAATATATCGCGGCTCCGCGATGTTTCGGTTCAGTTTCGACTTAGATAAAAAAAAAGGAAAGTGCGCCGTTTCAAGGGCTCGAGGTGTCGGGTCAAAAATGGTCCTTGGTGGATTTCATGTTTGCGGGGAATCCGACACTCCAATCCCAAAATCAACCCAGAGTACATCATTTTGTTGTTTTATATGTTTGCGTCTTTGTTGTCTTGTTTGTTTTGTGTGACGGTTATTGCCTCATGTTCGGTTTCCTTTCGGGTTTACCCGTTGAGGGGGAGCTGTGCAATGCCCGAATTCTAGGACGCGACTATTGTTCATGGGTTTACTAGCTGATCCGTCAGCGCTAATCGTATGCCACAGTATTATCTAAGGAATGACGAATCGCTCATCAATTACTTGGAGGCAAAAAGAATTTTTCTTCATTCGTAGCAGTTGAAGCTGGGATATAATCGTGTATGATCTCGCCGCCGAGGATAACAAACTGTGGAAGTTTCCCAAGTATCACGAGTTTGGTATCGACTTCAACAGAGGCTCCTCTCCCTTCGCTGTTGGCTAGATTTATATAATTACGCGAGGTTTTCATGCCACGAAATGTGATAGCGTCGCCGAAAGCTGATGTCTAATCTACCCACTAGGGTTGAGCCATCTTAGCGCCACACCTCACGATATCATTTGCCTAACACATACCCTTGATAGTGTTTCCCTGATTGCATAGTTGCAGATAAACAATAAATTATAATTTGTCCAGTTGATATATTTCCACGAGCCTAGAGCAGCCAATTAGAGTCAAATGATAGCTTTGCCGAACCATGCTCAGGGAAAGAACGGGGAAAGATGATAGGGCAATTCTTATAAATTCCGTTGTTGACAAACGTTCATTTCGTCGTATGGTGTTCGTTAGTTTGACTATTTATGTTTGTATCCCCACTTGATTACCCATTTTAGGTATAAACGATTCTCTGGTGTTGTTCCGTGTGGAAAAAAGTCTAAGTCAACTAAATCTATGTTAACGATTTGAATTTGTTCTCAAGATACAATACTAAGTACGACCGCCTGATAGAGAATGTGCCAGAACGAAAATCGAACGAAAACGGTTATTGCGAAAACTGCGTAACTATCCTACTATATATAAGCGGCTAGCGTGTGTCTGTTGGTTGTGTGTGTGTGTGTGTGTTTGACCGGAAATTCATAGCTCGAGTCACAGTAATGATAGCGCAGTGGTTCTTACATATGTTATAGGGGGTGGGATGGGGACACAAGTGGTACGTGATAGGAACTGATAACGACTGATAATAGCTGATAAGAGGGGCTAGAAAGCGAGCATCGCCAATTTCGTTTTGTCGTTCATATTGGTACTAGAGCGTCTATACTTACAAGTGTTATGTAGGGTGGTCCCGGGACAATGGTGGTACATGAATGGAAGCGATAGCAACTGATAAGGGCTGATAAGGGGCGTCAGAACGCAAAAGTCGTCGATTCCGTTACCTGGCTCGCATTGACACCAGAGCAACCATGCTCACAGGTGTTATGTGGGGTGGGACGGGACATTGTTGGTAGGTGATTGAAAGTGGTTTGCAACTGATAAGGGCTGATAAGGCGCGTCAGAACGCAAAAGTCGTCGATTCCGTTACGTTGCGTTGACACTAGAGCGTCCATACTCGCAGGTGTCATGTGGGGTGGGACGGGGACATTGTTGGTAGGTGATGGAAAGTGGTTACAACTGATAAGGGCTGATAAGGGGCGTCAGAACGCAAAAGTCGTCGATTCCGTTACGCAGCTTGCGTTGACACTAGAGCGTCCATACTCGCAGGTGTCATGTGGGGTGGGACGGGACATTGTTGGTAGGTGATGGAAAGTGGTTACAACTGATAAGGGCTGATAAGGGGCGTCAGAACGCAAAAGTCGTCGATTCCGTTACGCAGCTTGCGCTGACACTAGAGCGCGCCCCTACTTACAAATTCTATTTGTAGTGGTTGCACAGCCGAGAATCATTATGACCAGCTTACTTAATAGGCAGTCTATTGCATAAACTCAATCAAGTCTTCAGCAAATGATAAGTTTCATTTCTAATGCAATATCAAGAAAGCCCAAACTCATTAAACCGCTAATCCTTTCGGGGTTCTAAATAATGGTGAATGTAAATAAATGATAAGCCTTAGCTCTCACTTATGTAAATAGGCATAGTTCATTTTTAATTTTGAGACTGACAGCAATCCTATTCACCGCTAAATTATCTGAATTCAAGAAGAATGCTGGATGTTTACAGTTGTGAGATAATATGCCAGTTCAGCTCCAGACGTTATCACGCGTATTCTCGATGGACTTCAGCGAAACTGGGAAAGGTCTAACACATTCAATAGTGAGGTGGCTAATGGAGTGACCTCATGCTGATATTCCATGGGTCTTTCAGTTTCGCTAAAGACTGCGCGCGATAGCAGGCGGAGCAAAACTGGTCTAGTTATAGGGCGCGCAAGGCGGTGTGTGTGCGGTGCATTTTTTTAATCATGGGGCCTAATTGCGTTGCGCGCGTGTTTAAATGCAAGTGAATTCACTTCTAAGGATTGTTGTATTTCACAGATTTCCCCACTGTTGTTTTGTTCTTTGTCGAGAGCTGTCCGATTGGTTTTCGTATCCGCGACCTAATCGTAAGTGATGAAGAAAGGGCCAAGCTTTCACCTAATCAAACTGGAGAAACAAGTGATACAACAGCGATGCTCTGCGATGTTACAATAGAATATTCGTTGTCAGGTAGATCTCCCATATGTCTTCTGTTGACAATCTTTTCAGGATGCCTTGAGCACTACGAGACAACGAAGGCAGGGCAAAGCAAGGTCTTGCCCAAGTCGCATAATGGCACCGCTCATATAAATAAACCTCTGAACCCTTCTAAAAGGATAGTGTTCAATTACCACAATGGAATGTGTAGGGTTAATCTGTGCGTCAGATTCAGTAGCTGTCTATATGCGTAGTGTGCACCTCCGAAAAACGCTCAGAATACATGGAAATAACCCAATTAATACAATGCATGACTGGCCAAAAAGAAGGATTCTAAAATGCTCTCTCCGAAATGTCGAGACAAGCAATGTATGTCCGAATCAGGTTTATTGATCGGCGGTTGTTCTGTCAGCAATTCGCCGACTGCGACAGAAATGCCAATCAACAAAATATGGAATACAAAAGACCCAAGGCAGCGCTTCGATCAGCACTTATCATAGCGTTATGCTCCTTACATTACGAGGCAGAGATTTCGTGGCTTACCTAGCACTGAAATTTCTGATCGAATTCTGATCTCAGTATTTTTGACTGAAGTTAGCCGAAGGGCAAAAAAGCAGACAATGAAACTTGCTCTTGAAGTGCTCTAGGCTCCCATTGTCAGAGCTTCGGTCGTGACAGAGAGCTAACTGTAGAGTGGTACGTATTCTGTGGTTGTTTTTTGAAGCCTACCCGAGTAAGAGTACCGAGTTGTGCCTGCCTCGGTATTAGCAATTCACTTCTCTCCCTGTCCCTCCCCATTTCCTTGCCAGGCCTTGCAGATGCCTCTGCATCAAATGCCTCATGGAACCGAAGAATGTGCTTATTCAAACTATTGACCTGACCATTGTTATGGCAATCACAGTAAAATGGATAACGGTGAAATTTCACTTCATCACTGATTTAGACCTCATTGTTAGCTTTCAATATGATGACTAGTTTCCCGTCTTCTCCCGGCCCTTCCCCTGCCCTCCCATCTGGCTTCTACGGCAGCACGTTGTAAGATGGGCGATCCTGCTCCCAAGGGTATTTACGCATATAGCGGTCGTGGACGGTGGCGCTACCACAGTCATGCTAACTAGGCTATCCTACTATATATAATTCGCTAAGTATGTCTGTGTGTGCGTCTGTTTGTCACGAAATTCGTAGCTCGGTCACAGCAATGATAGCGCCATGGTTCTTACATATGTTATAGGGGGTGGGATGGGGACACAAGTGGTACGTGATAGGAACTGATAACGACTGATAATAGCTGATAAGAGGGGCTAGAAAGCGAGCATCGCCAATTTCGTTTTGTCGTTCATATTGGTACTAGAGCGTCTATACTTACAAGTGTTATGTGGGGTGGTCCCGGGACATTGGTGGTTGGTGATAGAAAGTGGTTACAACTGATAAAGGCTGATAAGACGCGTCAGAACGTTAAAGTCGTCGATTCCGTTACTTAGCTCGCATTGACACCAGTGCATCCATACTTACAAGCGTTATGTGGGATGGGACGGGGAACATAGTTGCTGGGGATTGGAAGTGGTTGCAAGTGATAAAGGCTGATAAGGCGCGTCAGAACGCGTGTTTTTTTTTCTAATGCAATATCAAGAAAGCCCAAACTCATTAAACCGCTAATCCTTCGCAGGTTCTAAATAATGGTAAAAGTAAATAAATGATAAGCCTTAGCTCCTCACTTATGTAAATAGGCATATTTCGTTTTAATTCTGAGATTGACAGTAATCCTATTCACCGCTAAATTATCTTAATTCAAGAAAAATGCTGGATGTTTACAGAGTTGTGATCAATATACCAGTTCAGCTCAGACGTTATCACGCGTATTCTCGATGAGCTTCAGTGAAACTGTGGAGGGTCTAACACAGTCAATAGTGAGATGGTTAATGGAGTATCTCATGCTGATATTCCATGGGTCCTCCAATTTCGCTAAAGCCTGCCGTGTGATGCGCGCGATAGCGGGCAGAGCAAAACTGGTAATTTATATCGTGAGAGTTTCATACTCCCAGTTCGTATAGGCAGTTGATTTATTCTGTTGGATGCGATCAATCAGCGGACCGGCAGACGTACATAAATACGACAGCGGCCAAAATTCAATTTACGAACGATTTTTTAGAATTTTCTATTAACGGCGGTTTTGCCACAACAGTGACTATTTATTTAGCTTTCGAAATGTCCAAAAAAGAGCTGACCCTCACCTCAAATCAGGGATAAAATTTTGGTGTAACTCCAGCTCGGGGGCTGCTCGTTATCTGTATCATAGTACTAGAGATCATTCAACCCTTTGGATAAGATAGGTAAATGACTCATTTCAAGTGCACTTTTGATAAGGACCGGTGTATGCCCTACATCACGCACATCCTGCTCACATCCTAGGCAATTTATGGCATGTGATCGTCCACCCTGGGCTTCTACACCCTTGCGCCTAGAAGAGGACTCTTCCTGTAGTGGTACCACAATTTTTCTTCAAGCGACTGACCTGGCTGCACTATTTAGGGCACTCCTTACCGTATATGGAATCGCCTATGCATGTTAGAGGCACGATGCTGTGACTGGTTCATTTGCTGAAAGACAAAGTTTGTGAGCATATTTCCAACGCAGTGAGGCTCCAAATTTGAAAATTGTAGCAACACCGCATATTGGTGCAAGTAGCGGCATCGTTTTTATTCATTTTGAGAGAGCATCTCCCTTGACGCGGCCGTATCTCCTAAATTGTCTACGTAATGCGTTACCAATCAACGTGCGATGTTTGGTGGCATGATACCGACATGGGGCTCAACACGCCCATACAATCTCCTTATTGTCAGCTGCTCGCCCATGGTCGAAAATCAGCGAGCAGATAAGGGGATTCAATTCTGAGTGTTTTTGACGGATTACTCCTTTTCGAACGCTCCATTTAACATACAGGCATCCTCCCTTGAACCCGTCCAGAACTTATCATAGTCGTAGCCTTTCGAGCGAAGTCGGATATTCTAAGATTGTTTTGAAGAAGTCTGATGTCGTTCTAGCTGGAAGAAGAGCTTGAGCAATTCGTTGGATGTGTTTGGGGACAAGCAGGAGGGCTCTAGCGCGAGATGTGGGAGACAGTGCAGCTAGAGCTGCGCAAAACATCTCATTTTTCGTTGAAAACGTGCTACATGTGCTCAGGTGAGGAAGAGGAGGCCCTACGGAGCGGAAAGACTTTTCTTTCCTCTAAAGTCTGTGTCACCCCCACATGGGCATAGTTCTGAATGATGCGATGGAGCCAGAAATATACATTTGAAGCAACCACTTATGATCTGCAGCTGCAGTAATAATTGGTGTGGAGACAGTATGCTTGCTTGATTATACTCAATGTGAGCGTTTTAATGAATCATATTAAACTCTCACTAAAATTGGTCTCTACTTCGCCTGGCATCAACGTCGCACTGAACAGCTTGAAAACGTTGTGTCACACTTGAAGGGAAGCCAATATATCATATCTTTTGCCATTTCTCAGTCAACTTAAAAGCCATTGGTCGGGAATTATCGTTTGCCTGCAGCTTCAAAACTGCTCATCATAAAAAAACACTCCAGGTGAACTCTGATAAAGGTGTTTTTTATGAAGGGGACTGCTTCATTTTAACGCTGACGTGGCTTCCGTGTGGTGACTTAATGTCAGCAAACAAGCCACCAAGGGAGAAATCTCGTAAGTCTCAAACTTGGCCCACACGTTGCTTTTGGTGACATTCATATTTTAGATGGCATCCCAAGCGTTCCAGGTACTTCGTCAGCGAGTAAGTTTTAAAGTTGATCTGCCTGCGCTGCCATCAAATTGGAACGAGTCAGCACGGGGTTGGACATAGACTGCTTAGTCCAAGTATTATTGCTAGCATTAGTGGGCCTGCAAAATCGTACCAGTCCAGCTAATAGTGACTTACACAAACTGTTACACACAAAAGGCACAAGGATCTGATGGCCATGGGGAGGGATTCGAAACAGGGCATCGAAAACTCGCTGGTAGGTGACGCTAGGACTAAGCCCATGAGAGGAGAGAACCGCCAAGGGGAGCAAAGCTTGCCACATTCCCTGATATCTCTTCCCTCCCTACGGCTAAGTCACCGGTACCGGAAGTGGCTCCTCCCTTTAATGCCTCCTACCCCCTCCTCCAACTATGTCACCGCCCAGCTCTCCATGTAAACTGCTATTTTCTATCAATAGATGCGAAAAAAGAACTTCTTGACTACCATTCCTGAGCGAGGCCTTGATCACACACCTGGACCCTTGTTTGTTTGCATAGTCGTGTTTAGAATCAAAAAGGAATTGTAGCTACTCAGAAGGAGGTTTTTGATATTGTCGTTGGCTGCGGATTTGCGCCTGTTATCAGTCCTTATCGGCCATTATCATCTTGGACCCCCCAGCGAAACATGTTTCCGTTTTACCCAAAAATGTAAGGCGCTCCAATTTTCAACGAAAAAGCACACTATAATTGCCGTGACACCCTATCACAGAACTCAAGACCGCCACACACCAAGGACGGTAGTAAAGTCCCCTAAATAGCCAGTCTATAGCTGGCCAATAGGTCACGTTGATCTCGCCTTCGTCGGCACTCAAAAGCATGGGGAAAGGGCGGAAATTCACGCTGACCTCCCGCAGAGGGCGAGGTCTATACCACATGTTAAGTGGCGAACGTATTAGGTGGCACCTAGCCTAGGCGGCGAACCCGGCAGAGAAAGGGGAAAGTGCGTGGAGATTGCAGAGACGCAGAGGGTCATGTAGAGGGCGACTAAAATGTACCCCTGAGTACATTTTAGTCGCCGCCTATCTGCGTCTCTTCAATCCCCATGCACTTCCCCCTTTCTCTGCACGTCATGCATTGGTCGCATTGAGCGTCTCTCCGTCCCTGCCATGCGCAGAGCGCAGGGAAGAAAGGGGTACGTGGAAGGTGTTGAGTGGAGGCAGCAAGAAAGCCACTGGAGCTATCGATAATATTGATAACTTTCTGCCAATAAGGTGATCAGCTGTCCCCGCAGTGTTCCACTTATTGATCGTGTTATAGCTCCTTCCTTGGTCCCGGGAGCATTTCACTACTGTCACAATCATCTACTACAATACCGCTACTAATTTTTGTTCAATCGACGGTTTGCGACGGTCGGAAACCGTCGCAAACCGTCGGCTCGCCATAACTCTTTAAAAAATGGTTCGCTCGACCTGCAGTTTATACCATCTGATAGCTCTGCTCGAGATCTACAAGATGGTTAAATTCAATTTCTGAAAGAGCTCCATCTAGGATTGCGCCATGCACTCGACCTCCATCCCGAGAAGTAATGAATATACTTTGTATGTGATGCGCATATAAGTCCTCCTATGCAGCCTGATCATCCCACAGAAACATGGATCTCAACACCCTCAGAATACGCCACGTACCCAACCGGTCCACCATATGGTGAGATTGAATGAATGTTTTTTTTTCGAATTTCACGATCTTTATTCGTTCTAGAGCGCTAATTGGCTAACCGTGCGCTGATCAACCCATTCTTCCACTCCAAATGAGAATCTTCGAACAGTTTCCAGCAGTAGTAGTAGACCTATTATGTGACATTCCCCACATTTAGAGGAGATGATTTGCGGAAACCTGAGAAGATAGCCAGGAATCTCTCCACTGACGTAGACTCCAGTTACTTCTCTGTAGGATTGATGTAGAATATTTGGTCACGGGTAAGCGCTCCGTCCGTGGTGTGGGCCCCAAACATCACTCTCCGTCATGCCCTAAAATGAAAATCAGATTTTTTGCATTTCCAGATGAACTCGCAGACCTGAGATGTGCCCCATTGGATTCCCCGTGAAAAATGCTATCGAATGATATACATTACTCCTCCCAGTTGAAACTTTGGTTTTTCACCGTTTTCAGCCTTCCCCTATTGCCGATTGGGCATCATTATTCCACTATTACTATCCCAAAATCTCAAAGTTTCATTTTTCGTCGAAACTTTGCCTATTGGGGTAATTCGATGCCCTGATTACGAATATGACATTCATTCTCGTAGTGGGGCCCCAAACATCACACCTCGCCCCATTTTTTGCGACAACTTCAACTTTTTTTTGTTCCATGTTTAGAGCAGCTGTTATGTAGAAAGCTGTGAAGGCAGCGACAAATTTCCTTTACTGACGTAGACTACGGTTACTTGTCTGTAGGAATTACATAGAAACCTTGGTGGCAGGTGAGTCTTCCTTCCGTAGTGCGACCCCAAACATCACACCTCGTCATGCCCTTGCGATATGATCAGATTTTTTTGGTTCTCCAGATGAACATAGAAGACTGAGATGTGCACCATTCAATTCCCCATAAAAATACTGTCGAACGGTATACAACTCACTTTCTGGAGAACATCTAGTTTACCTGCCACTAGATCCATTTTGTGACATTTCCCAATTTTCGAAGGGATGTTTTGAGGAAATTCGAGAAGGGAGGGACGAACTCTCTTCCCTATCGTAGAGTAAGTTTACTTGTATGTTGGAAAAAGATGATACACTCGGGCTTGAGCGAGTGTTTCTTCCCTGGTGTGGCCTCAAACATCGCTCTCCGTCATGCCCTGAAATAAAAACCAGATTTTTTGGTCTCCCAGGTGGCTCTACGGATCTGTGGTGTACACCGTTCGATTCTCCATGCAAAATGCTATCGAACGATATACATCTCAGTTCCCACTTGAAACTTTCGTTTTTCACCGTTTTGCCGTTGTGACTTTCCCACGCACTTTCGACACGCATAGCGGTGTATCGATCGGGCTGCCCGCCAGCTACCGAGAAAGGCCATCGGCTGTCACGTGAGCTCTCACGCACCGCGCACGTGAATAGCACGTGGGTGGCCAGGGCTGAGGAAGGCGATCGGCGATAAGGAAAAGGCCGAAAACGGTGAAAAACGAAAGTTTCAAGTGGGAACTGAGATGTATATCGTTCGATAGCATTTTGCATGGAGAATCGAACGGTGTACACCACAGATCCGTAGAGCCACCTGGGAGACCAAAAAATCTGGTTTTTATTTCAGGGCATGACGGAGAGCGATGTTTGAGGCCACACCAGGGAAGAAACACTCGCTCAAGCCCGAGTGTATCATCTTTTTCCAACATACAAGTAAACTTACTCTACGATAGGGAAGAGAGTTCGTCCCTCCCTTCTCGAATTTCCTCAAAACATCCCTTCGAAAATTGGGAAATGTCACAAAATGGATCTAGTGGCAGGTAAACTAGATGTTCTCCAGAAAGTGAGTTGTATACCGTTCGACAGTATTTGTTATGGGGAATTGAATGGTGCACATCTCAGTCTTCTATGTTCATCTGGAGAACCAAAAAAATCTGATCATATCGCCGTAAGTCTACGTCAGTAAAGGAAATTTGTCGCTGCCTTCACAGCTTTCTACATAACATCTGCTCTAAACATGGAACAAAAAAAGTTGAAGTTGTCGCAAAAAATGGGGCGAGGTGTGATGTTTGGGGCCCCACTACGAGAATGAATGTCATATTCGTAATCAGGGCATCGAATTACCCCAATAGGCAAAGTTTCGACGAAAAATGAAACTTTGAGATTTTGGGGCAGTAATAGTGGAATAATGATGCCCAATCGGCAATAGGGGAAGGCTGAAAACGGTGAAAAACCAAAGTTTCAACTGGGAGGAGTAATGCATATCATTCGATAGCATTTTTCACGGGGAATCCAATGGGGCACATCTCAGGTCTGCGAGTTCATCTGGAAATGCAAAAAATCTGATTTTCATTTTAGGGCATGACGGAGAGTGATGTTTGGGGCCACACCACGGACGGAGCGCTTACCCGTGACCAAAATATTCTACCTCTTTCCTACAGACAAGTGACCGGAGTCCACGTCGGTGGAGAGAATTTCTCGCTAAATCGCACGTGGCGCCAAGGGCTGGGAGGACGATCGGCAATGGGGAGCAAAAAAGTGAGAAAAACAAAGTTTTGTGTGAAACCTGAGTTGTACACCATTCGGTAGTATTTTTCATGGGAAATCGAACGGTGCACCCCTCAGCTCTGTAGAGTCATCTGGAAGAGCAAAAATCTGATTTTCATTTTAGGGCATGACGGAGAGTGATGTTTGGGGCCACACCACGGACGGAGCGCTTACCCGTGACCAAATATTCTACCTCTTTCCTACAGACAAGTGACCGGAGTCCACGTCGGTGGAGAGAATTTCTCGCTAAATCGCACGTGGCGCCAAGGGCTGGGAGGACGATCGGCAATGGGGAGCAAAAAAGTGAGAAAAACAAAGTTTTGTGTGAAACCTGAGTTGTACACCATTCGGTAGTATTTTTCATGGGAAATCGAACGGTGCACCCCTCAGCTCTGTAGAGTCATCTGGAAGAGCAAAAATCTGATTTTCATTTTAGGGCATGACGGAGAGTGATGTTTGGGGCCACACCACGGACGGAGCGCTTACCCGTGACCAAATATTCTACATCAATCCTACAGAGAAGTAACTGGAGTCTACGTCTGTGGAGAGATTCCTGGCTATCTTCTCAGGTTTCCGCAAATCATCTCCTCTAAATGTGGGGAATGTCACATAATAGGTCTACTACTACTGCTGGAAACTGTTCGAAGATTCTCATTTGGAGTGGAAGAATGGGTTGATCAGCGCACGGTTAGCCAATTAGCACTCTAGAACGAATTAAAGATCGTGAAATTCGAAAAAAAAACATTCACTCAATCTCACCATATGGTGGACCGGTTGGGTACGTGGCGTATTCTGAGGGTGTTGAGATCCATGTTTCTGTGGGATGATCAGGCTGCATAGGAGGACTTATATGCGCATCACATACAAAGTATATTCATTACTTCTCGGGATGGAGGTCGAGTGCATGGCGCAATCCTAGATGGAGCTCTTTCAGAAATTGAATTTAACCATCTTGTAGATCTCGAGCAGAGCTATCAGATGGTATAAACTGCAGGTCGAGCGAACCATTTTTTAAAGAGTTATGGCGAGCCGACGGTTTGCGACGGTTTCCGACCGTCGCAAACCGTCGATTGAACAAAAATTAGTAGCGGTATTGTAGGCCATGATCCTAGGTTACAAACACGTCGATTGGCGCAGTGGGTTCGTTCCTTGTTGACATTGGATCGCTCGCGGGATCAGTTCTCCATGATACTGGATGTTTTGCAACCCTCATAGGATCCTACCTTGCTTTCTACAATTCTTTCGAAGTAACACAGCAATGCTTTGTGGTGCAGTGGCAAACGTCGCGCTCATGGGCGCTGCACTACATGGTTCAAGTCCATGGCGACGCGACTTTTGCTAGGAATGTAGTGAAGCTCGCCATTCAGAGCGGGGTCATCTGGCTGTCTCGCCTTTCATTATTCACCGCTTACGGCCGTAGTTCACCACCTTTAACTCCCAGTCTATGGCACTTTACTACCGTCCCAGAACGACACAGACGCACCACACAGCACTTGCTAATTATATGTATGCAAGAGGAGGGCATGAAAAAGACGCTGTTTCCAGACTCAAATGGATTTAATCACACTTTGCTCAGTTGCAAGCGGGTGCTCCCAACTTAGAATTGAAGAGCGCATTTCATAAGAAAATCTTCATAGTGGCCATCTACGTGGACGGCATCAGAAAAATTTGCCCCGGAAACATGGTGCTCTGGTCGAGCTCAATGGGGTTCTCGACTGATCGTGTACCGTTACGACGGGTTCCGAAGGGCGGGTTCCGGGTTTGCATAGTTAGAGCTAATGTCCCTAGGAAACTATCCCACGTTGAATCGATCCAAGAAATTATGTAAGAGCTTCAGGCTGAAGCAGTTACTGTAGGCCTCCCTGAGCTCGACGACGGTGACAGATGACGTCATATTCTGAAGACGGTGAGGGTAGTGAAGGAGGGCCTGCGTGTACTTATAGAGGGACATTTAGGGAATATTTTGCTGAGGAACTTCCGTCAACGACGGACAATCTG